>CM031378.1:45465585-45680264 GCA_018208015.1 Medicago ruthenica
CACTCTTCCAATTGATAGCAATTCTCGTTTGATATTGAAAGCGTCTGGGGATCTTAAATACCAAACATGGTCAGAGGAATCTAAGAGTTGGGTTGTTCTACAGTCATCCAAGTGTGCCAAAGACAACTCCTGCGGAAAATTTTCCATTTGTAATCCGAAAGCTCTTGAGCCTTGTCAATGTCTCGATGGTTTTGAACCGTCTGATGCTGATTCTTGGAGGCAGGGGGACAGGTCAGCTGGATGTGTCAGGATAAATGACTTGTCCTGCAGTAAAGATAGATTCTTGAATATGTCAGTGGAATCACCTCCACCTCATCATGTGAACCTGCAGTTGGATATGGCGGCACAATGTAATTCTGCTTGCTTCACTAATTGTTCCTGTGTTGCTTATGCTTATGATGCATTAGCCGGTAACTGCATGTTGTGGAATGATCGAGTACAGACTCTCAAGAACACCTCCATTGATATTAATGGTAATTATAAAACAACAAAGTTTTATCTCAGGCTTGCTGGCTCAGAAAGACTTATCACAAGTAAGTTGAAGGAACCTACTTTCCCTTTATCATATTATCTTTCTCATGTCAATAATACATCTATACATGTATATAAATAGGATACATGATTTTATTTAGCTTGGTTAGGAGTACCAGAGACTATTGAGAATGTGTTCAGGCCCGGCTTTGGGGGTGTGCAAGCAGCTCAACCAAGCCGGGCCTCCACCTCACTGTGTGTTGAGACCAACGGCTAGAAAGCCTTCCATTAGAGGCAAAATTGATAAAAGGCAGAAAGGACATTGCGACAAGATTTGACAAATGAACAAATGCTTTGACATAGATATTTCTAACAAACTAACATATGTGTTAATAATGTTACCAACGGAACAATTCAACCAACTTACTTTCCATTTCAGATTCTAATGCAATTGGAAGACATGGAAACGGGAAGAGGAATCTACTTGTAATTGTTATTTTGATTTCATTTTTACTATTTTTTTTACTGCTTTGCCTATTTGTGTACCGGGCAAGAAAGCAAATGGTGAAAGGTAAGAAGCAAACTAGCTCACATTACAACTATAATTGCTCATTAATTAATGTGATCTGTTTAGCATTAAAATTACCTAACTTATCACATCAACCCAACCCTTCAAATTTTGTAGGCGATGATTTGCTCAATTTTCAAGTAGGCATGAGCATGAAAGATAATAAAGACTCGGACATTGCAGACAAGAGTATAAAAGTAAGGAGGAAAGAAGTCAAGTTGCCATTATTCAGTTTTGCAAGCGTCTCAGCAGCAACTAATAACTTTTCAGATACAAACAAGCTTGGTGAAGGTGGCTTTGGACCTGTTTATAAGGCAAGTTCTAAAGTTCTTTTTAAGCAATATTTTTAACAAACCATTTACACTTTATGCTATTATCACTCTTTACAATTTTTCCTTTGTAGGGCATATTATTGAATGGGGATGAGGTTGCTGTAAAAAGGCTATCCCGAAGATCGGGTCAAGGATGGGAGGAGTTAAGAAATGAAGCATTGTTGATTGCAAAACTCCAACATAATAATCTTGTTAGACTTCTTGGCTGTTGCATTGAGCGAGATGAAAAAATGCTTATCTATGAATTCATGCCCAATAAAAGCTTGGATTGTTTTCTCTTCGGTCTGTACTTTTCAGAGAAAATATTATACTCTTAAATATGCACCATTCATTATAACCCAGACTCCAGTTGTGACATCTTATTGTGCAAAACAGATGCTGTAAAAAGGAGGATGCTAGATTGGGGAACACGGGTTCGAATAATTGAAGGGATTGCCCAAGGACTCCTTTATCTTCATCATTATTCAAGGTTCCGGATCATTCACCGAGATTTAAAAGCTAGCAACATATTGTTAGACACCAACATGAATCCTAAAATATCAGATTTTGGAATGGCTAGGATATTTGGTGACAATGAGCTTCAAGCAAATACAAATCGTATTGTTGGAACTTAGTAAGTACAATAAATTAATATTAGTGTCTTCTTTTGCAATGAAAATTGTATTCAGAGTATTAGACAAGTGATCAATAAACAACTAATAACTCTTTATTGCTGGTTTTTAGTGGCTACATGTCCCCTGAATATGCAATGGAAGGCCTTTTCTCAGTTAAATCCGACGTCTTTAGCTTTGGAGTCCTTTTGTTAGAGATTATAAGTGGCAAGAAGAATACTGGTTTTTATCAAACAAGCTCTTTCAATCTTCTTGGATATGTTAGTACCTAAATTCAACTCAACTGGTCTTTTTTGTTTTAGCAAATTTAATTAAAGTCATTTTTTTTTCTAAATGACAGATGTTAGTATGTTAGTATTTTTCTCTTTGGCAGAACTTGAACTTTAACACCTCAACTTCTTTAATACATTAGCTAAAACCAGTTGAGCTATCCAATCCCCTTGATTAAAGTCATTGTCATTGTTACAATATCTGAGTTTTTGAGTTGAGATATTCAATATGCATTAGTCATACACATTGTACAGAATTATCATGCCCAATAAAAATATTATATCTCTGAAATAATTTTGGTTTCTTTACTTTAATATTCAAGGCTTGGGATCTATGGATAAACGATTCAGGAATGGAACTAATTGATTCAGAATTGGATGATATATCCAACAAGCATATAGTACCAAGATACGTGAATATAGGTCTTCTCTGTGTTCAACAAAGTCCAGATGATAGGCCAACCATGTCTGATGTTGTATCAATGTTTGGTAATGACACTGCATCCCTTCCAAGTCCAAAGCCGCCGGCGTTTCAAAATGTGAGAGGAATTGAATGCACAAGACTCCCTAAACGCATAGAAGAAAACTTTTCTGTGAATGGCATCACAGATTCACTCATTGAAGCAAGATGAGTTTTGAGAATGACTTCGCTAGCTGTAAGAATTGAATACTTACTTGTTTGAGTAACATGGAAAAAACTTGTGTCAATGCTACTATTATTTCTTTCCTTTATCTACTCCAATGTTGTTTTATTAAAATCTGTGAAGGATAATCATTAGGAGAATAAAATTTTGTAGTAGTTTGGAAAATTAGTTAAACATTAAGTATGCTCTATAAATAAAGCTTTTGTATTTCTTTGGCTTAATTATATTTTTGATTCCTATCAATATATCTACTTTGATATTAGTACTGTAAAAAAACGAGTTTTGATACAGAGGAAAGAAAAAGCGTTATTTTCAAAAATAAATCAAGCATCGATTTTCATTGCTTTGTGAAGCTTCAGACGAGGGTGATCAAAACCTGCAGGATGACAGGGCCGGAAGGGACAACATGCAGGGTATAAAGCGAAATTACATTAATGCAATAAGACAAAACAGTATGGTGTTGTTTACCGGTGTTTTTGGTAAACAATAAAACTAGTTTTAAAATGTTGCTTGCATGACCAAACTAAAAATCATAGAACATGTTGTGCAATTGTTTTTCAGAAAATGTATGAATGTTTATCATTTTCATGAGTTTGTTTATGAATAGATGAAAGAAAACTATTTTTATATGAAGATAACCGTCAATTTCGACAGAAATCAACAATAAGGTTTTTATGATTAAACAGTAAAAAAACTTAAAAGTTTAAACATTGAGACTTAAAGAAAAAGATAAATTGCATTGCATTGAAATGTAAATGGTTCAGTAAATCTTTACATACATTCTGTGACTAGTTTCTCTAGACGCTGATACTTTGAGTTTTTAGAATTTTGTAAGTATGATTTGTGACTGATCCGTTTTTCTTATGAAAAACTATTATATATACACAAGAAAACATAACTAATAGACCAACGGCTAGAAAATAAATTCTTTCGACAACTTTGGTTTGTTTTCCACGTGTTTTGATATTTCAATCTAGTCTCTTCAGGGAGAATTTGAACTCTGTTGAAACATGTTTGTCGAAATCATTGTGTTTTTGATCTCAGACTTAGAAAATCTTGCAGTTCTGACTCCCACCTAGTCAAAATGAAACACCTTTTAAGCTATTTCTGTAAGTTTCTTCTTCAACTGCCATTTCTCTAGTCGAATCCACAATCCTGTCGAATCCACCTAGTCCAAATCACCAACTTCTATCTTGGACTTAGAGAATTCTATAATCTTGGCTTCCTCCTTGTTTGTCGAAACACATACTAAAAAAATACAGGCTAATTGTTAGCCTGTATTTTCGACAAAGGGTATTAAATGCAGTCATCAAGGTTTGGCTGAACACGTGGAAGAAAGGTGAAGTCTTTGACATAAGAAGTTTCTAAGATTGCACGTTCATTCGACAAGATCAAGGATGAAGCGAAGAAATAAGTTGGTCGAAGGATGTCTCGACAACTTGAAGGTTAGTTGGTTTTCTGAAGAGATTCATTTGCAAACCGTCGGAGTTCATGACTGTCGAATGATTAGGATTCAAATTTCAAACAGACTATTTTTCCTGTTATTAGACGTTAGTAGCAGTTATAGTTTGGATAGGATTGTATAGTTATTTTCTTAAGTATAAATAAGAGTTTTCCATGAGGAAAACGGGGTCACAAATCATATACATAAAATTCTACAAACTCGAAGTATCCAAGTTACAACGAGAAAAGAGTCACGAATCATATATGATCCTTGTGAACAACATTTATTTCAAATCAATGCAATTTACTTTACTTTAAGTTAATTCTTGCAATTTATCTTTATTCTGCAAACTCTCATTCGACGAGTTCAAGCAACCGAACTTGAAGATTATCCCTTATTTTCATACATTCGAAACATATAAAAAAACTCCAAGAACATGTAGAGATTTCTAAACGAACTTGACACACAATGGTCTGAGATTACTGGTTGATCTCGCAAGCAATAAATCTATAACCAGCGGTTGTTTACAAAAAAATCAGGGTAAACAAATTGGCACGCCCAGTGGGACCCTATGTGTCAAAAGTTCATATTAATTGAAATTTCTTTCTTTTTTTGTTCTTTAATATAAATACTTGTGATCTTACTTTCGTATGCGATTGAGATGTGGTAAACGTCTTCCTGAAATGGTGTGTCCAAGTTCAACATCCGCTTCCTCATTCAATGCGCCGTCTAATGTGCAAGTTTCACAAGAAATACCTGTTAGTGGTCAAGCGCCCCCAAATTTGGCTGGGGTTACAGTCGCTATGCCATCATCTACGTCGATCCCAGCAGTAACTGCTCCTGCGGTTATTTGAACCGCCGGCACGTCGACACATGCTAACCCATTGGTCTCTAGACCATTAATATAAAATGTAGATAGAAATACTTTGGCGGTCACAATGTCGGGAAGGAACCCCCCTTACGGCATGCCAACAACCTTGATGGCAGGCCTAGGGACGAACGCATCCATGTTTGTCGACAATGCGAATTCCATATTGTCCCCATTGCATGGATCTGCAATAAGCATCCATGGTCAAAGCGCTCCAACTGCGCTGACTACATCGTCCTTGTTGTCATTAAGACAACAAATGGACGAGAGTAATCATGACATGGTAAACATGTTGACTCAACAAATTGGGACAATGTTTAATCCTATGATCGAGAACACTAACAATAGTTACCAAATGTTGGCTACTCAAATGGAGAGAATTGCCAATTTCTTCGCTCCAGTTTAACCACAAAATTCTATAACGCTACAAATTGGCGAAGGGAGAGACAATGTGGTAAATCAGGTGCCGGTACCGGTACCCCAAGTGGTTGAAGAGCCGGTTGTATGGTCAATAGAACAAGCCCTGATGTCGTTTTGATCAATAGAAACCAAGATGCAGACGAGGTGGTTAGGGAAGTCCAACTGAATAATCTAGGAGGACAAGATAATATAGCCCACCTCATCGAAATAATTCTGGTCCAGAATGGCCTTAATGTAGGCCTACATAGACCAAATTTCGTATCGTCCCTATCTGAATACGTCTTGTAAACTGAACTCCCTAGGGGATTGAAGATCCCCAAGTTCACAAAGTTTGCTGGAGAAACAAATGAATCTATTGTTGAACACATTGCCTGTTATCTGACGGAGGCAGGAGACATAGCAAATAATGAGGGGGAGCTTACAAACCTCACCTTATGGACTATTAGACTTAGGGGGAGCTTAAAATCCTCAGACCCTAAAGTCAACATGTTAATTAGATTAACAACAATTGACTATTAATATGTATGTTTGTCATCATCAAAAAGTGGGAGATTATTGGAAAAAAATATGTTCTAAACAATGCCTCTTAAGTTTTTATGATAACAAGGTATTAAAAGTTCAATTGGATATACTAATATTTGTTCAAGTGTGCAGGACCATATACCAAAAATTTACAAAGTCTTATTCATGTATTGGTTCTGAAAGAACAAATGAAGAGCAAATAATTTACAAGAGAAGCTAGTTGAAAGTTAGAATCTGAAGACAATCAGAATCTGAGAAACTCTCAGAAGCTGAAGTTCAGAAGTTGGAGTTCAGAAGCCGAAGACTCAGAATCTGAAGACTGGACTAAGTAGCTGAAGACTCAGTATTTGGTAGCAAAGCTGAAGACACTGCATACTAAAGCATTTGCAAGATGAACAATGGAAGTTCTGAAGGATCAGAAGTCAATGGATGTCATTGTCAAGAAAGGACAATAGTACAACCACGTTCTCCAACATTCTCACATGCTCTATTCGTACTCTGCAACTTTATCTCCTTGGCAAACAGTTCATTCCATATTTAGGAAAGGTTTCAAATTCCTTCCTTCATAGTACGTGAACCAAATCAAGCAACAAATCAACAATGATTGATCAAGCTTCTCCAACGACTCTTATGATGATTTGGCACTCACTTCAACGTTTCTTTCATCCTTTATATAAAGGCTTGAAAACATGAAGAATTAACAAGACTCTTCCATATTCTAACAAGTGTCAAAACTTTGTCAATTTGAATATTCATCATACACTTAGAATTTCTTACAAACTTTCATATTCTAGAAATTCTTAAGTCATTAAAGTCTGAACTGCGTTGTATTTTGTAAACACCACGGATAGTATATCAAGTGTTTAATCCAAACATTTTAATTTGTAATCTTTGTTTGTTTATAAGTCTCTTGCTTTGTGCTTGAGCATTAGAAGTCTCTTGCTTTGTGCTTGAGCATTGGAAGTCTCTTGCTTTGTGCTTGAGCATTTGTAATCTTGGTGATTATAGTGAAAAATCTATTGTAAGTAACAAGGGGACTGCACTACTTCTGGGTTGTGGAAGGAACCAGGATAATTACTTAGTGTTCTTCCTCTCTCTCTCTCTCTCCCTTTCTTTCTCTCTCTCTCTCTCTCTCTCTCTCTCTCTCTCTCTTTCTCTTTCTCTCTCTCTCTCTCTCTCTCTCTCTCTCTCTCTCTCTCTCTCTCTCTCTCTCTCTCTCTCTCTCTCTCTCTCTCTCTCTCTCCCTTCAGCGCTGCACTTAACTCTGAACATTGCTTCAGAATCAGATCCATCAGAAGCTGAACTTTGAACATTGTTAAAAAGAAGAAAAAAGTCAACACAATTCAACCCCCCCTTCTTGTCTTTTTCTCACCTTCAGCGTTGGAGGTTGATCACCGAAGGGGAGGCTTTGTGTAAAGATATTATAGGAGGTAGATATTTGAAAGGGGTTTCAATGGGATCATTTTGGGGGGTGGTCTGGGATATTAAGAGGTCTCTCAAACTGGTGGAAGGAGATCTCCTTATGGGATCAAGTCAACCTGGGTCTACTGATTGGTTCTCTGAAAGTATCCTCAGGAAGGTTAGAGATGGTCGATCTACTAATTTTTCGAAAGACCCTTGGTTAAGAGATATTCCTTTGAGAATTCGTTTCCCTAGGCTGTTTAAAGTGTCTATTCAGAAAGAAGCTAAAGTGATCGATATGACCATTAGAGAGGGATCTGAATGGGTCTGGGATCTTCATTGGAGGAGGGATCTTTTTGAGTGGAAACTTTTGATTTTGGGAGAGCTGCTTTAGGCTTTAGAGAGTCTGACCTTCTCTGAAGGTGCAGACTTTTGGGTCTGGGGCAATGACTAATCGACCATTTATTCAGTGGGATCGGCTTATAAATTTCTTCATATGAGAGATAATGTGGTTGATGAGAGGTCAGAGGATATTGTGCAACTTATTGCAAGGGTGTGGGAGTCTTGGTCTCCTCTCAAGGTAAATGTCTTCTCTTGGCAGCTGCTTCAGGATAGGATTCCGACTCGTCAGAATATCTTTTCAAGGAGAATTATAGTTGATCCTGGTGGTATTTCTTGTGTTTTTTGTAATGAGAATGTAGAGTCGTCTTCTCACCTTTTTGTTAGATGTCCTTTTTTAGGCCATGTGTGGTATCATGTGTTTAGGTGGTTGGGATGGGAGTTGGTTTTACCTTCAGATCTAGCAAGTCTTCTTGCTCTTATGTTCGATTTAGGTGGAAGGAAAAAAGAGAGGTTATGGTACTCATTAATCTGGCAATCTGTTATGTGGTCCATGTGGAGATCCCAAAATGCTCGCATCTTTTTGAGGAAGGAGACGTATGTGCTTCAGTTGGTGGATATGGCTAAGTTCACCTCTTGGAAGTGGTTTTTTGGAAAACATTATAGTCACGCCTGTTCCTTCTATGAGTGGGATCATGAACCGACTCTGTGTTGCCACCGTTAGTGTCTTGTGGAGGATTTGTCTAGGAGTTGGTTGATTGAGGGGTTCTGCTCTTGGTCTTCCTCATGTTCGGTTGTCGTTGGGTGTTTCTGTAACATCCCAATTTTTATTATTAGTTTATTAATATTAATACTATGCGATATTAGTATTATTTAGAATTTATTTGTTTATTGTCTTATTATAACGTTGTTGAGTTGATGGGTTAGTTGATTATTAGAAAATAACAGTTTATGAGAAATTAAGGAAATAGAGGTGTATGAGTAAATATGAGGTTGAAGTGAAGTAAATCAGTAGCGTTTTATTTATGAAGAATAAACATGATAGAGATTAAGCCTATTAAGATATGTGAGGAAACCAAGCCCAAATAAGAGGATATAAATAGATTGTAGTGTTATGAGAATTAGGGTTAGAGCTCATAAGGAACATTGGAAGAAAGAGGCACAGTAGAGAGTGAAGAGGAAAGCTCAAGGAGTCAAAGGAGGGAGGGAGACCCAAGCTTGAGGGAGGCTAGTTTTGGAGATTCAAGAGGTAAGGGTGTGAGTTCTATTCACATTTGGGATTATATGAGCAAATGGATAGTGAATTGATGTTGAATTCGTGCTCTAGTATGTTGTTGAGATTATAAGTATGTGATTATTTGTGAATCCATGATGTCAATATGCTAAATCCATGATTTGATTGTGTTAATGTGATGTTTTTGAGTTTTATGTTTAAATGAGTGAAATTCTTGAAATTTGATGCATGATTGATGTTTTGATGTGTTATAAGTGCTTATTTGAAGTGTTTTGATCATGGGTAATGTTTTTGGATTATTTGGGTGTGTTGGGGTTGATTTTGGAGCCTTGGAGAAGCTTTAAAGTTAAAAATCGTGTTTTGAAATAAGCTGAAAAACAGCAATTTTGGTCTCCTCTCACGACCGTGCTAGATGGGCACACGATCATGCGTGTTCTCACTGCCTAGAATTCCAATTTTTACGTTTTTGAGCTTTTCCTCTCCTTTCTGTTCTCATTTGGATTTAGATGTCTTCATAAAAGTTGTAGCTGTAGATGTTAGCTTTCATATGCCTTTGGTTTGATTCCATTTAGATTTCTAGAACCTGAGTTATAATCTAAATATTGCACTTAGGTCATGCTGCATTTTTCATGTAATTCCAGCACAACCTTTTTAGTGGCCTATGAGAATTAATGTTATTTGAAGATGTGTGACCGAGTGTGTTATTTACTTGAAGATGTGGCCTATGAGAATTTCTGTTGAATATTAAATTGTGGGGTTTAGAGTGTTACAATTCCTCTAAAGAGTTATATATGTGTTTCTGTTGTGGTTTAATTAGTTTTTGCTCTTGTTTTTATGTGGGAGAGATTTTTTGAGTTTGGTATCGCTTGACTTGAGTACTTCTTGTACTCAAATTTGTATGTGTGTTTGGACTCTTGTGGAGATTTCTCCCTTTTTTATTTTATATATAATATATATTTGCCATTAAAAATATAACTTCAAAGATTAAGAAACTAGAGAAAAATGAATATTCATTCTATTTTGCCGTGTTAAACTCATGTGTACCCTCTATTTATAAGATCAATATTACATTAAGTTGCAAAAATCATAATTAAAAAAATAATGTACTTTTACCATAGTCACATGTTTCACAATGGTTTGTCTTCTAATATTCTTTTGACTATGTAAATGTTATAATTGATGATGGTAGATATTAATATTAGTTAGCATTAAGCATTACCCCTTCAATGCTTCATCTGATTTACTATTTGCCCCACTGATATGTAGGTACCATGTATTCCAATAAACGTACCAATGACTAGAATTCCAATGATCATTACCAGCTCTAACCCAAGTCTCATAGCAGCTTTGTTTATCTTTAGGTAGCAAAGGCAAGGGAACAACAATGAGATTGCAACACTCAAGAATGCACCAATGAAGGCCATAATGTACGCAAAAAAGGGAAGGTATAGTGCCACAAGTACACTACTAACCACAATTGTTGTTCTAACAAAAATGCTAATAGGTTTGCTCATGCATAGATGCCATTTGTCCTCTATAGCAATTGTTATTGGGCTGATAAGAATAGCATACTTTGTGAAAGGATTAATTACTGTGGAGTAGATTGCTATTTTAGTACTTATAGTGCTTATGGGTAAATTTAATGTGATTTGTGACTTCAAATTATCTCCATACATCATGTAGCCTAAAACGGCAATAGTTCCATAGATAGTAGCGCTTACCACAAAGCATACAAGCACAACCTGCAATTAGTGAAATATCACATTAATATGAAAGATACGAAAATACTAGAGACAATTCGGATATTAAACGGGGACTGAAAATTATCATAAATATTATTCACTGATTCTAAAAATGAGCGACACATTTCGTTATTTCATACTCTCTTCGTCCTAAAATAACTAACATAGTTGATCAATTCACATGTATTAAGAAACTGTATAAATAAAAGGAAAAAATTTATGTTGACGGACATCCCGGACCGAACCGGGTTGAGTCGGGACAGCGAATTTGACAGCTCTAATGGAAGGAGTACATAATTAATTTATTTTTTTGAAAGAGAGTACATAAATTCTTTAAATAAAGGAAAAAATATATACCTTGGAAAATTGTTTTCTTTCACTCATGGAATTGTGTATTGTGGGAAGTAATGCATGAACATTGTAACAGAAAGCAAAAAGGCTCATAGAAGTAGACGATCCTCCCAAATTTACAAACTTTCCTCTTTCATTAAATCCAACACCATCAACTTCACCCACCCACACAACACAACCAATTAAAACAATAGAAGTAAATACTCCACCAATAGAAATATAGGCTAGAGCTCCATAGTTTCTCAACCATGTTGTTGGTAGTATTGCCAAAGCAGTGAGAATAACAAAACCACTTTTACCACCAATTCTTAGGCCAAAGATTGTGAATCTCATATTTGGGAAAAGCTTCTCCAAGTTGTCTCCTTCTAATATAAGAAGCTCCACAGCAACTAGAAACAACTCTACGTAAATAAAACTAGCTATCACAACTCTTCCTTTGTACCCAAAAGCAACCTCACCTATGTCAGCATAAGATTTGATTCGTGGATGTGCATTCATACACCTATCCAAAAGTAAAGCTGTGTAACAACATATCATCCCAAAAATAATTAGCAGCATAAAACTCAACCACCCTCCTTGAGAAACTGCATATGGCATTGATAGTATTCCAATACCTGAAAAAACATATTTTCCTAGTTAAGCACAAAGTATATCTAAGCACACACGCTATTGATAATAATTTTCCCATTCCTATTTTCAAAAGAAAATTATATATGCTTAAATCAATCTTCACAAAACCAACTGATAAAGTAAGGACTATACATCTAGAAGGTTACTTGATAGTTTGATAGCAGATGGTCTAACGGATATTGTATTTTTCTTTTTAACAACAAATTTTTTTTTGAATGAGAAAAGCACGAAGAATATTTTACCAATATTTCAGAAAAAATTCAAGAGATACTCGATCCACAAAAAGTATAAGGCCCCAATGAAAAATTAAGACATAGAAAATTGAATTAGAACTAACTAAACCTTACAAAACCTACATGTAAATTCAAAATTATACACCACTTACAAACACATATTCAGTTTATATCTCACTCGGTATAAGACTCTTTAACACTATAGTATATGTTTCTTCATAAAAAAAAAAAAACACACACACACTATAGTATAAACATATCTACCCAAGCATTCATAGCTAAAGAACTCTCATTTCATTGTACAAAAGTGGGTGAACAATATAATAATTGAAAAATAATCATGTTTAGGAGTTTGAGAAAAAATGTGAGACCTGTCAAGGCATTGAGTCCATTGAAACAAGTTTTGAAAAAATTGGTTCCTTCATTTTGTTGCCCTGCATTAGAAACTTGGAGTTGATTTTCAGTCACCATACTCTCTCGATTAAGTTTTTGATAAGACAACTTTTATCTCCCTATATTATGTGATAGATTCCATAGCTTTTTTTAATAAGCAAAATAAATTAAGAAAATTGAAATCTAAGCAAGGTGTGCAACAGAGATTAATTACTTACCGGTGGTGGTAGTGATCCAATTAAAGCTGCAATTCCTGCTTAATGAGAAGAGACAATGTAGAAATAACTCTTGGTGAGCTTGATTAGATAATAATCATTTTAAACAATAACTAGCATTTAGACGGCTTAAGAGGTGAGCATGGCATTTTTGTTTTTGTTTTCATATTTAATCATATTTAGCTGTAAAATTCGGAAGATGAATATAAAAACAAGCTAACTTAAAAAAATCTGCTAATTTTTATTATTATTGGAAACTATGTTAGCAATTAAATCAACCGTGACTAGTCTATATCAACAAAAAAAATCAAGCGCGACTAAAATTATTTTTTGGAGCAACTGTAACATCCGGGATTTGTCTTTCAACTGGCTTGCCCATGTTTGCCCCGCAATGTTACTCATGGACTTCTCCCCTCTCTCTAGCTCAATTGAAAGATAGGTGGGAATGGAGATTTCCATTACTAAGGTTTTGGGATGTATAAAATTCTAATTATGTCACCATTGAGAAATGTGTCTTTAAAAATCCAAAACTATGAGTATAGAGCTCTCCATTTCCTTTGAGATATGGAGAGGATCCCTATCTGGTAAGTACCCCTGTCAAAATAACCACACTTGGATTTTCTACTTCACTGCATAGTGCATACATAATATACAAGCTTTGAACCATTGCTAAGAGTCAAAGATTAAATAATGGGAACAATTATTACCACCTATATGCAGTATAAGATTCTAGTCCCAAGGAGAATTAAACAAAAAAAAGAAAGAAAATTACCTCTTCTTAAAGCAAAGTAGAAAGGTTTTCAATTAAAACAACCAAAAAAGGAAGGATTGAAGAAAATGGCATACAACTCGTTTACAACATATAATTGTGCTTTGTCTTTGGGCATGCTGCAGAAAAGAGAAATTTATATTAAATTACAGTACCAAACAAGTCAATACTAAAGCAAGATTCAGATTTGAAAAGCACCTGTAAAATATGTAAAACAATGTTTCCACCGAAAACTTTGAAAAATAACCTTGCTGCAACATGCAACAGACAATTAGCCCTAAGAAAAGGTTTCATGATAGGAAAATGAAATTATAAAACATAATGTCAAAACTCACGTGTAGAGCAGGTGGTTGTTTAGTGAAATAACATTGTGGCACTTTAAACTCTGGATCACCCTTAGCTGATTCTTCTGACCATGGAGACTTAAAAGTCTTATGAAGATTTTCTGATGAATTCAAGTTTAAGCCAAGGGTTGTAAGATCAATTCCAAGAGCAAGAGATGCCAGGTCAAGATCATTCATCCTGATTACACTTAACAGGCCAAGCAAACCATATGGATCTGGTGTAGGTTGTGCAGCTTGCATAGACTTCATGCCCTGATCCCTAAAAGACTAATTTAGAGATGGCATTTGAAGACGAAACTGGGATTGGTTCTTTTGCTATTGATATTGCTGGATGAGCGGGTCATATGAACCCATACCAGAAACTGCATTTGGAGAATTTGAAGGCCTTAATCCAATGCCAGGAGGTCTCCTTTATGGACGGCTTCTCGGGATATAACCAAATCAAGATGGCTCCAGAGGACATGGAGAAAACCACATTTATCACCCCGTGGGGGACTTTCTGCTATAAGGTAATGCCTTTTGGATTAACAAATGCCGGGGCAACATACCAAAGAGCAATGGTAACTCTTTTCCATGACATGATCCATAAGGAAATTGAGGTCTACGTCGATGACATGATTGCCAAATCCCAAACGGAGGAGGATCATCTAGTCCATCTACAAAAGCTTTTCGAACGCCTAAGAAAATTCAAGCTGCGCTTAAATCCTAACAAGTGCACATTTGGCGTTAGATCCGGAAAGTTATTGGGTTTCATCGTCAGCCAAAGGGGTATCGAAGTGGATCCCGACAAGGTAAAGGCTATCCAAGAAATGCCAGCGCCAAATACCGAGAAAGAGGTCCGGGGTTTCTTAGGAAGATTGAACTACATCGCTAGGTTCATCTCACACATGACAGCTACCTGCGAACCAATCTTCAAACTACTAAGGAAAAACCAAGCCGTTCATTGGAATGAGAATTGCCAAGAGGCGTTTGACAAGATCAAACAATACCTGCAAGAACCACCAATTTTAATACCTCCGGTTCCGGGTAAACCCCTCATCTTATACCTAACCGTACTTGAAGGATCAATGGGTTGTGTGTTAGGACAACAAGATGAAACGGGAAGAAAAGAGCACGCAATCTACTACCTAAGCAAGAAGTTTACTGACTGTGAAACAAGATATACTTCGCTGGAAAAGACTTGCTGCGCTTTAGCATGGGCTGCTCGACGCTTAAGGCAATACATGTTGACCCATACAACTTGGTTGATATCGAAGATGGATCCCATCAAGTACATCTTCGAAAAGCCTGCCCTCACAGGGAAGATAGCCCGTTGGCAAATGCTGTTGTCTGAGTATGACATCCAATACGTTGCTCAAAAAGCCATCAAAGGGAGTGTTTTATCCGAGCACCTTGCTCACCAACCATTGGAGGATTACCAACCCATACAATTCGACTTCCCGGATGAAGATGTCGTAGCTTTGAATGACGAAAAGGTCACAAACAATGATGAAGGACCAGAACCGAGAGCTCGATGGAAGCTCGCTTTCGACGGCGCCTCAAATGCCATGGGGCACGGGATCGGAGCAGTTTTAATCTCCCCAAGAAATGGATACCAACCCTTCACAGCAAGGTTATGCTTTGACTGCACCAATAACATGGCAGAATATGAGGCATGTATCATAGGCCTTGAAGCAGCACTTGATCTAAGGATCAAAACCCTTGAAGTATACGGTGACTCAGCTTTAGTCATCTATCAAGTCAAAGGAGAATGGGAAACAAAACATCCCAATTTAATTCCCTACCGAGCCCGGGTTGTAAAGTTGATTGAGCATTTTGAGGAAATCAACTTCCATCACATACCTCGAGAAGAAAATCAGGTGGCGGATGCTTTGGCTACATTATCATCAATGTACCAAGTAAATTTCCACAATGAAGCGCCAATCATAAGGATGGATCGTAGAGACAAACCGGTTGTATGTGCATCAGTCGAAGAAGGACTTGACGACAAACCTTGGTTCTACGACATCAAGCGGTACCTCGAAGAACAAGAGTATCCAGAAAATGTCTCACAAACCAACAAGAGAACCCTCAGGAGATTGGCATCCCAGTTCTTCCTCAGCGGAAATACCCTCTACAAAAGAAACTATGACATGGTCTTGCTCAGATGTGTGGATAAACATGAAGCGGACATGCTCATCAAAGAAATCCACGAGGGATCTTTTGGAACCCATGCCAATGGGCATGCAATGGCAAAGAAAATCCTAAGGGCGGGCTATTATTGGCTAACCATGGAAGCTGACTGTTTCCACTATGCCAAAACTTGTCATAAGTGCCAAATTTATGCCAATAAGGTGCATGTACCACCAACTCCCTTGAACGTCATGACCTCACCTTGGCCATTCTCTATGTGGGGCATAGACATGATTGGAATGATCGAGCCCAAAGCGTCAAATGGACATCGCTTCATCCTCGTTGCCATCGACTATTTCACCAAATGGGTAGAAGCAGCTTCGTATGCAAACGTAACCAAACAAGTGGTAGCCCGATTCATCAAAAAGGAAATCATTTGTCGTTACGGCACTCCCCACAAAATCATCACTGATAATGGGGCAAACCTGAACAACAAGACAATGAAGGAGTTGTGCAAAGACTTCAAGATCGAGCACCATAATTCCTCCCCTTACCGACCAAAGATGAACGGTGCGGTAGAAGCAGCCAATAAGAACATAAAGAAAATCATCCAAAAGATGGTGAAAACATATAAGGATTGGCACGAGATGCTTCCCTTTGCGCTACATGGATACAGAACAGCCATTCGCACTTCAACTGGGGCAACCCCTTTCTCCTTAGTATACGGTATGGAAGCCGTACTTCCCATTGAGGTTGAAATCCCTTCGTTAAGGGTCTTGATGGAAACTAAGCTAGAAGAAGCTGAATGGGTCCAAACAAGGTTTGACCAACTGAATCTCATAGAGGAAAAGCGTCTAACGGCGATATGTCACGGACAACTCTATCAAAGGAGACTCAAGAGGGCATTCGACAAAAAGGTCCGTCCCCGAGAATTCAAAGAAGGAGACCTAGTGCTCAAGAAGATATTACCTATCCACAAAGATCCTCGAGGGAAATGGACTCCCAGCTATGATGGACCGTACGTGGTAAAGAAAGCCTTCTCTGGCGGAGCCTTGATCATCACCACTATGGACGGAGAAGAATTCCCACTCTCAATAAATTCTGATGCAGTCAAGAAGTATTATGCCTAAAAAAAAAAAGAGAAAAAGAGAAAAGCTCGCTAAATCGAAAACCTGAAAGGGCGGTTTAGGCAATAGAGAGCGTCCTGGTAGATCGAAAACCTGAAAGGGCGGTCTAGGCAAAAATTAAGGACATCAAAAAAGGAAATACACCCCGGTGGACTGAAAACTCAGAAGAGCAGCCCAGGCAAAAGTTAGGGGTTAACAAAAGAAGAAAGGCAATGACTGCAACATCCAAGCTCCGGACAAGATTCAAGAGGAGAAGAATCGGTCTCGTCATCATCTTCCAAAGAATTTCGAAGTCATAAGGAAAATAGCATGTGTTGTGCCAAAACCAACAAATTTCTTTTTGCTTTTTTTTCTTGTCTTTCTCTACCTTTCCTCAGAGAAGTAATCACTTCTCACTTCATGTATTTTTTACCCATTCAAGAAATCAAATCTGCATTGAATAAAATTCCTTTTTATTATTTTGTGTTCTCATTAGCGCATAAAATTTTGTTTTATTCATGATAAAAATGCATTGAAACGTGGGAAATAAACAAAAGAAACTCCTTCCAAAAAAAACAAACAAACACATTGTTGTTTTATTTGAATTTTCGTAAATGTCGAAAGAATTGTGGTAAATCCCCCCAAGATTGCACCAAAGGACATGTGCTTTCCAGCAAAGGCAAGTGCATAGCTCACGGCACATGGAGCGCAAAAACCCCGAGGGTGAGAGGAACATAATTCCCCAGTCAAAACACCCCAAACATCTCTTCCATCAAACAAGGCTGGATATCGATCATGCTTCCAAAATGATCCTTATATCCCCATGAAGCCCAAGTCTTATTGACATTCCCCAGGGAGTCTCAACCCCAAAAAAAAAAGGGAGGGAAACCCAATCATCATACATGCATATCATCCATAATTCATACATGCATCATATCCAACGAATTCATACATGCATAAATCAATCATAATACATGCATCTCATAATCATGTCATGCATTCCCCCCACGAGGATTCTCCAGTGAGTATCACATATTCACCAACATCCATTGATCATCCCTAGTGTTCCCCAGTGGACCCATTCCAGAGCTTCCCCAGTAAGTTCTCCTAGAATAACCCCGACGGTTTCCTTCCCAAACTTATCACATCCCCAGGTGACCTGCTCACGGCCATTAGGATGCCCCAGCTGAGCTTTCCAAAACGAAATTCAGATTGAGTCTACCTCATATCATACCATATTGCATAACATATTGCATAAAACAACATGAAGCATATCATGCATCATACAATCATGTTTCCCTTTTCAACAATCTAAGTACTAGCCATGCCTAGAGACGATTACACTATCCCTACAGTGGTAGGTCCTATTTCCCAGTTAAGTCTAAGCACCTATTCAGGCGACGACTTTTTCAGATCCAATCACCTGTTTAGGTGATGATCATTCCAGATTAAGGCCACCTGTTTAGGTGACGATCCTTTATCTTTTCCAGATTTAGGCCACCTGTTTAGGTGACGATCCTTTATCTTTTCCAGATTGAGGCCACCTGTTTAGGTGACGATCCTTTATCTTTGTCCGATCAGATCACCTGATTAGGTGGCGATCATTTTACCCCTTCAGATCCAACCACTTGTTTAGGTGGCGATCTTTTTACCTTTCGAGCGTTCATACACGTCTCGTAGGCTTTTCACCTTTCGAGCGTTCATACACGTCTCGTAGGCTTTTCACCTTTCGAGCGTTCATACACGTCTCGTAGGCTTTTCACCTTTCGAGCGTTCATACACGTCTCGTAGGCTTTTCACCTTTCGAGCGTTCATACACGTCTCGTAGGCTTTTCACCTTTGGAGCGTTCATACACGTCTCGTAGGCTTTTCACCTTTCGAGCGTTCATACACGTCTCGTAGTCTTTTCACCTTTCGAGCGTTCATACACGTCTCGTAGGCTTTTTACCTTTCGAGCGTTAATACACGTCTCGTAGGCTTTTCACCTTTCGAGCGTTCATACACGTCTCATAAGTCCTTTTACCTTTCGAGCGTTCATACACGTCTCGTAAGCCTTTTTTTTCTTCTTTTCGAGCGTTCATACACGTCTCGCAGATTGAAATCACCTGATTAGGTGACAATCTTTTTCTCTTCAGATCTAATCGCCTAACCTTTTGAGCGTTCATACACGTCTCAGATGTTTAAGTGACGGTCTTTTACCTTGCTTTCGTACCGCGAAGGACAAAATTCGGGTCCTTCTTTTACTTAATTGATCTTCGCAAAGAGTTCATGAGATGCCTTTGGCACTCACACACTCTATGCAAAGACACAATTAAGTAGGGGCAGCTGTAGTACCCCAATTTTGTCCTAAGCCTTTTAAAACAAAAATCAAAAAAAATCAAAGAGGAGGAAAAAGTCAAAGTCAACAAAAAAAGTCAACATTTCAAAAATGATGACTTCGCAGTGCGAAGTCTGCGATTTTTCTGCAGATTTTTGGTTTCTTTGATTTAATTCCAGTTTTTGTTACACATCATTTGCACTATTATTTTCATCAGCATTCATGGCTATTTGGGCTCAGCAAAGCCAGAGTTGAAGGACTTGCCATTAATGCCAAGGAAAGAAGCTTTTTCTTCCAACCTAGCATGTGGCAAGCAAGTGGGCTTGCCCTTGGGCAGCTCTTGTCCCTCCCAAGTGACCTGCTACTGACCCTAGGGTTGCCAGCCACCAGCTTGAGGACTTTCTTCCTGCTTGCTCCCCCAAAACCAGTCAAACCCAGCTGGTTTTTCACATGCAAAAACCATGATTGCTGCCCTGTTTTTTCAGCAGCTTTTAATCCCTCTCACACCAACCACATGTTGCCTTTTGCATCCCCCAACCTCTGCACATCACAGTGCATGTTTTCATTGTCCAACCATTGAGATTGCAAGGATTAAACCCCAAGCATAGCCAATTGCAATCCAGCCATGTTTCATCATCATTTCTATCCAAAGACCATTGAATTTGTGGCTGAAATCAGTCAAGGCTTTAACCCTTGGCACAAGGCCAGGTTGCCTCTATCCATTAGCATTAAATGCAAGGCCATTTAGCCTGAATTTAGCCCACAAATCAGCTAGGTCCTATGGATTTTCCATCATTACATTGGATTGCATTTTGGCCTATAAATAGAGATGCAAGGCAAGAGCAAAGACAGCAATTATTCACACAAAGAAACACTACTCATAAACACTTGAAACACTTACAAACAACCAGAGGAAAAACCAGCCAAAGCACTAGCAAAAATCAATCCAAACACAAAGCTTTGCACAAGTTCATTGCTCCATATCCAACATTCAAAACCTTTGCAGGAACCTTCAACCAATCCAAGTTCATTGCAGCAGGAGCTTTGCTAAGGATCTCTGTAAGTTTCTAAGTCATTATCTTGCATCTATAATTGTGCTTGTATATCAATTTTGGTCCAAAGCCTTTTTGTTCTAAAAACCCCTTTTGAATTTCAAAAGAAATCCCAAGGTTTGCAAAACATCAAAACCGGTTTGTCCAGCCCTTTTCATTGCAAAAACTCAAAGCTTTTCACTCTCCTAAAAGGCCCTGAGTGTGTTCAGAAGTTGTTTCTGAACAACAGTTCAGAAACAGCTTCTGAACTCAAAAATTCGCATTGTTCGCAGTGCGAAGTCATGGTCGCAGAGCGACCATGACAGAACTCAGAATCTGAGTTTAGGCTCCCAAATGGCCAATTTTTGAGGTTCTAGCCCAAGAGCTCAGAACCTAGGAGTTTTAAAACTCATTTTACTCAAACCTATTCAAGGATTTTGCATAATATTGGAAAATTCGCAAGTTCGGGTAACACTTTTGTGAATAACTTGCAAAACAAGTTATGTCCCCAATCTTTCAAAAACAACTTGAACAAACCAGCTATGTTCATCACTTTCAATCCAAACTTGAACAATAAACATTGTTCATGATTTTCAAAACCAAACGTGAACATAAGCCGAATTTGTTCGCTTTTAAAAGCCGTTTGCAAAAATGAACCGAACTTGTGCGTTTTCTAACAAAATTGTTAAAACTTTCTCATCTTGGGTTTCAAACCAAATGTTTTGATAAACTTTGGGATTTCTAAGAAATTCAACCAAAAAACTTGAATGAAAAAGGGATGGTGTGGCATATGTCTCTCCATTGCCCCGATTGTATGAACGCGTGACATATGTCTCGTCGTTCGGACAACCGTCATTCCATTTTTCAACGTATCCGACCATACCAAACCAATTCTTGGCCCCTTGTGGTCAATCCGAACCTTTTGGTCCCCCGTGGCCACTAGATTCAATCCCTCGACTCATTTGAGTCACTCCGGACAATGTTCGACTCGATCGAGTCCATTGTACCCGTTCTTGATCCCGTTGGATCAATCGAACCTTTCCCCGACTCATTGGAGTCACACCGGTCAATGATCGACTCGATTGAGTCCATTGCACCCATTTTGGTCCCAAAGCGACCAATTCGAGCCCTTTTACCCAACGGACATGTTTTACCTATTCTAAGCGCGATTCGTAAACAAACGCTTAAGCCTCCCATGCGCGAGCATACAAGCTATACGCTTAAGTCTCCCATACGCGAGCATACAAGCTACGTTTAATCGCAAGAATACGGCTAAAACATCGTTCATTTAAAATTAACCAACATATGTACGTTTTTCTACCAAAGAACTACGTACGCTTGAATTCTCCGACTACCGGGAGATACGTAGGAGCAAGATCGATATCTTGTCAAGCGCAATAATAAAAAAACTTTCTTTTTCCTTTCGTTTGTTTTCATCTCTTTTTCCCCCTTTTATTATATTTTCTTTTGACATAGATAAGCACGCGCGCAAAACATTTAAAAACATTTTAAGCTTTAGCCAAATAGAAGGTTCCCGTTGAGTACAACGGACGTGAGGGGTGCTAATACCTTCCCCTTGCGTAATCGACTCCCGAACCCGACAATGGTTGCGATGACCATTCCTTTTCCTCATCGTCAAGGGTTTTATTATCGTTTCCCTTCAAACAAAAAAAACTTAAGGGTTTATCAACGTTCCCTTTACACAAAAACTTTGGTGGCGACTTCACAAGGCCTTCCGAGCGTTTGCGAACGTCCTCGGAAGATTACGCGTTTTTAACGAGTGCGCACAGAAAGCTAGTGCTAATAGTCAATCAGAAACATATGAAAAGCATTAAGCAAAAGGAAATATGAATAAAACTAGATTTTCATTGATAATCCAGGGAGTTCATACAATTCATGAAGCCATACAATTACATCAGATTCATCTAAGGCTCAACCACAATAGAATTAGTTACTCATAGCTAAAGTACGAACAACAAATTCAAAAGAAAAACTCATTACATGAAATGGATGACTGACTATGAGTTTTGATGGTCTCCCACCTCTTCTCCAGCTCTTCAGATCCAAAATATGCCTTTCCTTCCCTAAAATTTCGGACCCTTGAATCAGAAACACGTTTGCCTTATATAGACATAGCGAAAATCGTGCCCCGATGCAATGAAATCGTGCCCCGAAATCATGAAATTCAAATGAAGCTTCAGATGCGCCCACAAAATTGGCGCCCGATGTACACAAATCGGCACCCGAAAATTTACGAATTGACAACCTTGAATCAGACTCCAAATCGGGGCCCGATTTATGAAATTGTGGCCCAATTTACCCTTCAGACGCAGACTCACCCTTTAGACTCAGACTTCAGAATTGGCCTTCAAATCGTGGCCCGATTTATGAAATTGTGGCCCGATTTACCCTTCAGACTGACTTTTCTTCCTTTTTTCAGCTTCAGAGCCCTTTATTGCATTGAACTCATCCTAAAATGTCAAGAAAACAACTAACAAAAACAAAGATGACAACATGTCATCATCTTTTATATTTTCCTTGTTCTGTTTGTTTATCATTAGCCTGATGTTGAAACATTAAACTCAACATTCCACCTGAGTCCTAGTGTTGGAACATTACATACAACATCAAGAAACTACCGTGCCAGAATTTCACTCCTTTTTATGCCTTTTAATCATATAACTTGTTGAATGTTTTGCAGCTGTTCCTCTTTCGACTGATCAATGAACTGGCACTTCAAAGAAAGTGCCGAAGCCAAGCACAAGCACCTCTATAAAGCAAGGCAAACCACCTATGCCAAAACAGCAAGAGGTAAAGAGTTTACCATTTTTTTGAATTTTAATGTCAAACTTATTTCAACATTTCTTAATTCATTTTCCTTTCTCAAAGTCGAAAAAGGGCAAGCAACTCAACTATTGATGCTCCCTCCAAGAAATCCAAAAAGAGCACTCAAGTTTTGAGTGTTGATTCTGAGGTTGAAATTTCTGCCTCTTTACTTGTTCTTCCAATACTCCTTATTTTTTGCTAACCTGATTGTCGAATGAATTTTCAGTCTGACGCTTCAAGTGATAACAACCAATCGACTGAGGTTCCCTAACCTCAAGTTGAAAAAGAGAAAAAGAGGAAACATGCCCAAGAGGCAACTACAACTGCTCCTTCACCAAGCAATGTTGAGACTCAGCCTCAAGAAAAAGAAGCAAGCCCATAAGAAGTTCCGACCAACGCAGAGAATCCTCCCTAAAAAGTCCAAAAGAAGAAAAATAAGCATTCAAGTGAAAGCTCCCATGTTGGAGGAGCCGTGTCGAAGGTATTATATAACTTAAGACTTTTAGCCTTAGTTTCTTAATTGAAACTTAACTCACCTTCTCTTTTCATTAAAACAGAGTTTAGAGGCCAACAATGTTGAGACACAAAGACAGCCAGCGCCTACTTCGACCCAATCTCCTCCGATCGTTACAATAGCTGAAGAAACCAATGCAGGATGAACAAATAGTCTTATCGAATCAAGGGATCCAACTCCTTAGAAAATTGACGAATTGATGGTCGAAGAGTCTTCTCCCTTAAAAAGAGAACATGAAGTCGAGAAGGAAGTCTCCGACCACAATCAAGACCAAATCAATGATGGACTGGACGAGGGTGATCATGAGGACCAACAAAAGAGCCCAATTCCATAAAAATTCGAGGAAGTGGATTTGCCCTCAAGTCCAAGTTCCAGTGAGTTTGAAGAGGAGGAAAGCGAAGGAGAGGATGGTAGTGACGAAGAAGATCAAGAAGCTGATCGGGAGGGTTCTAAGAGTCCAGAAGGTGTGGATGAGTCTCCTCCAAAGGTACAAGGAGTTGAAAGAGCTCAAGAGCACAAATCCTCTTGAAGCTTTGAGGCTTATGTTGAGTATCAGCGAAACATCGACTAAGGAGGATCAAGGATCTTCGACTACTTCAGCTAGGGAAGCTTCAGAAAGCTCGACGAAGGATTTGCTTCAAGAACTTTGCTCAAAGGTTCTTGATGTGGATCTCTTTGCAGCTGTCGAACAAGACCCTAAGATCACTTATGAGATCAAGTCCTTGCTGTGCAAATTGTACAAGTCCACATCTGATAAGTTTCTGATTGGCTTCTTGGTCGAATTTGAGCCTCTGTTGGAGGAGATTACAAGAGAACTCCAAAAGAAAAAGGGTGATGTTGTCAATATGAAGAACCAAATCAGGCTTTAAACCTCATCATTAGAAGCAGTCGAAACCACCAAGGCCAAGATTTCTTCTCTTGAACTTTGGGCAACTCAAGATACTAAGGAGGTGGCTGATTGTGATAAAGTCATCGCTCAGTATCAAGAACAGATTAAAGCTTTGGAGTCGAAGATCAAGGCTGAGGAGGAGAAAAAGGCTTTAATTAGAAGCAGAACCTTGGATTCTTTGGATTCGGAACTCTATAAGGAAGCAAGATTGGCTGTCGACCAACTTGAGAAGGCAAATGCTTATGAGGCTGAGGTTAACAGGTTGATTGAAGACGAAACCCGTACCAACACCAGGCTGGATCATGCTAGGAGTGCGTTTGAAAGGCTAAAAGTCAACCTTGTAATTTAATTCTCCTAGCACTTTATTTGGAACTTGTATTATTATAACATTTCTTGTATCGTCGACAATATCTTCGCACTAAATGCCATACTTTCGAATTTTGTTATTTTGTTTACTCTTGCGTGATTTTAATTTCCTGCAATGTTGGTTTATATTTTTTTTCAAATACTTACCATTTATTCGCAAAATTCAACTATCACCACCTATTTCTTCGACTTCATATGCACCATTGGAAAATGTTTGTAAAATTTAAATGACCCTTCCCAATTTGGGGACCATTTGCCCAAGACTCTATCTTTTTTATCCATAGGCAAAATAACTTTCCAAACTAAATCTCCTAAGGCTTACAAACTATGTTTGTAAGCCTTAGCCACTCTTTCTTTTTGCCTTGTAAGGACATTTAATGCAAGTAATCTTTCTTCGTGAAACCATATCCCAATGATGACTGGTTGAGATTTCAAACTGTCTTTGAATTCTGGTTGACTGTAAACAAATTCCAACACGTAATACTGCGTCATGTCCAAATGTGAGTCTGAATGTAGTAGTGTTAGTTGATTCTCTAGGATAATTTTGACAAGCTCATAACACTTGATCGAGGGTATTATGCCAATTTTTTGGCTTTTGCCCTATGTGTTTTTTAATCAAATTAATGATAATTTTATTGGTTGCTTCTACTTGACCATTTACTTGCGCATAGTATGGTGTCGAAGTTAATAACTTAAACCCAGTTTCAGAGGCAAATTCTACCATTTTTCATCCAGTAAAAACTGAAGCTTGATTTGTGGTAATGGTTTCTGGGATTCCAAACCTATATAAAACATGGTTTTGAATGAATTTAGTAACTGCCTCTTGATCCACATTGGGTAGAGGAATACCTTCTACCCATTTGGTGAAATAGTCTATTCAACCAGTATATAACTCTGGCCTTTTGATGAAGTAGGTTTAACTTCACCAATCAAATCTAAGGCCCAACCCCTAAATGGCCAAGGTTTTATTATTGCACTAAACCAACAAAGAAGAAACAAATCTGTGAGATAATCTTAATTTGAGTTACCAATCCAATGCAATCAGTAACTCATGCTTAAAGGCAGTTTTTTCCAACGCTGTATGATTTTAAAATTTAGTAATTTATTGCTCTCACCTTTCTCATTGGAGGAAAAAATCCAGTTTTGTAGTAAAGGAAAAACACCGGCTATGTTTGCAATAAAATGTCGTTCATGACACAATATATAAAGATTCCGTTATTTTTCAATTTAGATGGATGAAAATCATATTTTTATTACAAATTTGAACATAAATTACATAATGTTATGACCTTTAAGCTCTTTATCTAATTCAAAATTTCAAATCTATCTCTAATTTAAGTTATTTAAGTTATTATACATTATTTAAGAGTAGTGCGATGCTGTGATTAATTCACACCATGACAATCGCTATCCATAACACATCATCCGCAACAGCCAAAATCGCGAAATCCTATACGAGACCGCGACCAATACTCTAGCTAATAACTAACTTTTGGTTATAGTTAGTAATGATTGGTTAAGGTTAGTTATAGATCAGTTAGTTTCTTAGATGAATTTTCCCTTCAAATATTTGGTTTTCAAATTGTATATATACATGTAATCAATGAATTCGATAATATTTTCTCAATATATTCTATTAATCTTATTAAACTTTCCATACGTGCTGGTCTGAATGTGATTGTTGCTGCAAGAGCTTACTGATTTTGATTTCCACATCAGGATAATTATTTGCTGCTTTATTAGGCCCACAAAAGTTAAGCAGGTCGTGGAGCATAACTCTAAGTGAGAATTATTTTACAATTCTCAGAAAATGTCTAGGAGAAACCGTAGTCGAGAATGCAGTTCTTCGAACGTTTCAAGAGCACAGACGAAGGCCTCTGAAAATGGCCTCGTAGCTGATTTAATTACATCTTCGGGAAGAAAAAATAATAAATCTACTTGCACTTTTGAGGATAAAGATGAAGATCAAAGGCCTCTAAATCTGGGAATTGAAGCAGCTGAGAGTGGTTCAATGGATATCGAGGGTAACCAGCAAGCTTTAACTCCGGCGACTATGTTCTCTCCTTGTTTAGGGTATGATTTTGACCCTTACTTATTCATAAAGACCTTACCAGAGTTGTCAAAGGTTGTTCCCACTTTTAGACATATGTTGCTACCTAGGCAGACTCGACGCTGCCCTCCTACTACTCTTGTTGTGGACTTGGATGAAACTTTGGTGCATTCTACACTAGTAAAACCTAAGGAAGACCATGACTTCACTTTTACTATGAATTTTGATTCTGAGAAGGAGAAGCACAATGTCCATGTACGATGTCGTCCTCACCTAAAAAAATTCCTTGACGAAGTTTCTGGTCTTTTTTAGATTATTATATTTACTGCTGCTCAAAGTATTTATGCTGACAAACTCGTAAATAAGCTTGACCCAAGCCGGAAGATATTTTGTCATCGTCTATTCTGTGAATCCTGTGTTTATGTGGACGAGAAATACGTTAAAGATTTAACAATACTCGGTCGTGATTTAGCACGTGTTATAATGATTGACAGCTCCCCACATTCATTTGGGTTCCAAGTGGAGAATGGAATACCAATTAAGACTTGGTTTGCTGATCCTTCCGATGAAGAATTGCTTTTATTGCTTCCTTTCTTGAACAGTTTGGTCGGAGTTGATGATGTCCGACCCGAAATTAAAAATAGGTTCAATCTCCAGAAAAAAATTGATGATGCTTATTAGGTGCAATGGATTTCTTGTCTTAAGAATAAATTATGCGCGCATCAAACATTTTTTTGTTCTATTATTCTTGTCTGCTTATATTATGATATTAACAGCCGCATTTTCTTTTCTGTTGAAGTTGTAATGACAGCATTATTGAACTAGAAACGAGGTTTATGAGAGTGTTAGCATGTCACTAATACATTTAGACCTTTTGGGAAAATTTGATGTGCAACATATTTTTAAATGTTGCTAACATAAGTTTAAGGTAACGTTCTATTTTTATAAATTGTTGCAAGAATATTAGTTTTTAAGTCTTGCAATGATGGAATACACCCTGTTCTTAATTTCGATCTTGCTCTCTCAATTTCCGAACAAGATGTGCATCTTGTTCACATCTTCTGTTCAGTTTTGCTCTTGTTTTTGTATCTCATCTCGTTCGAAATGATTCTTAATCTTTTTTCTTGTGATATTTTTTCTGATTTTGCTTTTACATCTTGTTCACCTCTTCTTTTTCGCATCTCAAATGCCGTTAAAATTTCGGAAGAACCAAATCAAATTTGTAGGTTTTTACTTTAAATAATTTCAGATTTGTTCTCAGATTCAAATCCCATTCAGTTTTAACAATAATTTTCTATTGATATAATCTATTGTGTGATGGAAAGCATAACCATGATAAATTTTCATTGTAATGCAAAAGAATTCTACCATGTATTAAAAGTAATATTTATCTTTGGTATACATGGAGTGATTAATACTTTCAGCTGTGATTGAAATCAATGAAATACGGACACGAAAATTGGATATAACACACTCAGACACCCATAATGAAGACATGCTCCAACTTCCAAACTTTTCAATTTAACTTTTCAACAAACAAGCAAAACATATATATCTCTTCATCGTTTGTTTAACTCCCTTTTCTAGAAGTCAAAAGAATGAGAAATACACCTGATCATGTTGCAATATCTCCTCTTCTTCACTTCTATTCTAGATAGTAACTAAATCAATCAAATTTTCCATCAAGCAAAATGCTCAATCAATTTTTGCACAAATCGATCGTAGGTAAAGGAAAAAAAAGCAAGCAACATCCCCAAAGTACAACTAAATGGTATCAATCTTCACATAGTCAACAAATTTGTAAGTTCACTCACCCAAAAAAACCATTCATCTTCACAAGATGTGTTTCATCTTGCTTGAACCAAATGAAATTCAGGTTTCCATCGAATACATGATCGATGATATCGTAATCACCGGCGTTGTCGTCGAACAAATTTTGTAAGCTACGGGGTCGTTGTCAGTGGTGGGTTTGGGAGAAAATGAAGAGTAAAAGGGAAATAGAACGAACGATAAGCCTCCACCTTGTGTGCGAGAGTTTATTTTTCACCATAAAACTAAACTCTCCTATATGGAAGAACTCAAAAAATGTACTGAAGAATTTTGGAAGACTTGGCCAAATACACCAAATCATTTTTATCTTTTTATAATTCTCTCAACAAAAAAATATCAATTATAAGCAATCCCATCTCCTCCTTTGAAAATTTTCTCCCAAACAAGATGAGAAACTCCCCTCCCTTTCACTTCTCCTTCTTTCCTTGGAACCTTCCCCTCCAAACTCCCAAAGGCTTTCTTTTCTAAACTCCCAAAACCCTTTCCTCCCCACCCCTCCAAACTCACAGAATTTCTCAACCCCGAATCATTCCTAAAAGAAATTATATCGTTCAAAGCTCGTTGTTATTTTCATTGAGATGAACCTTTCTTTGCCTCATAAACAATAGGATACTGCGGCTAAGGACAATGACTAAATTTTCATATCACTATAGCAGACATTTTAAGCACTATAGAAGCAAATACAAGCACTATATAAGAAAAAAAAAAGTTAATACAATGCAATGAAACAAAATAACATGATGAGAATCGAACATCTAGGTTCTTGCTATTTCCTCTGTCAAAATAAGGAAGCTAAAGATAAATATAGAAACCATAAATGAGCTAAAATAAAGTTAGAGTTCACACAAGAGGGAGAGGAATTAAAGGAACAATGTCAAACTATATTATCAAGGAAGCAGAGAACTGAATACCAATGGTTATCCATGTAAATTTTGACACCATAAACAAGTAGAAAGAAGACAAGGCAAGGCAACATAGTCATACAATTAGATGAGTGGAAGATACAAACCTTAAAACAAGTCAAATCAGGAACTACATAGTTTGGTAACTTTTCCTTCGCCACCACATACCCACCTGAAATAATATGCAGGATTACATCCCAATTAATATTACAAAATACATTAACACAATCAGCATATAGCTTAGCAAACTATTTTATTACAAAACCTAAAATGTGCTTCATGGTTAAACAAAACATCATAGAAAAGCAATGCTGCTGAGTTTTCTAAATTAGCCTAAATAATCATTCTAGTGTTTTATAAAGTCACATTTACTATGGACATCCAGAACATGAGAAGCAGCATAAGGACTACCAACCCTCATAAAGACAAAGTGAAACATAAGTAGGCATCTTTAGCCCTCATAAGTAGGCAGGCATCTTTAGCCCTCATATAGTAACTAGTTTAATGATCATGTTAATCTTCCTAACTCTCATCCTTCTGTTTTAGGTTATTGTTAGTTGTTCTTAGTAAAAAAATCCGTCAAAAATTCTTTCTAACCCTCAAAATCCAAATTTTCATCGTTTAGACCCATTTTTCATTTTTTTTTTTAATTTTTCATATTCTTAGAAAAATCCGAAAAAAATTTGCATTAGTTTTATTTGATTTTTAGAATTTTTTTTGTGGTATTTTTATATTTTTATGATTTTATTTGACAAGTATTTATCATTTTTTACTTTGTTTTTTGTTGTTTTTAAAAGCAAAATTCAAAACTATTGAAATGGGAGAGATTCTGATTGCTCATTATACATAAGCATATTTCGGATTATAAAATCCGAACTTAGTTTGGATGTGTTCGGATTTTAGAATCCGAACTGCCATGGATATTTTTGTAAAAATTATAAGGCACGTGAAAAGTAGATAGGGTGAGAAAAATAAAACCTCGTTTTTAATGGCTTCCCTTCAAAAAAGTAAAATAAATATATTTTTAAAGGCTTGAACTATTTATATAGTAGAAATGATTAATCGAAAGTAATTTTAAGACACCATAAGCTTCAAATTGCTATCTCCTTTTAACAAGAGTGTTTGGACATCTTTTAATTATTTATAATATAGAAAAACGATAAAAATAAAGATGGCTAATGTTAATATTCTTAATATTATGCTGAAAGTGAAGATTAATGTTCGACCTCCTTGTCACTCTATTCCTTGACTCCCCACCCCAGCAACCAAACCCAACATTATATCCCCTAAGAAGAAATATTTATAGATTATATGATAGAAAAATAGATTCAAACATAAAATTGGATGCCAAAATATCGATGTTCATTTCCAACAAAAATATATACAGAATGCTCGATTTAGACATAAATCTCAATTCCTTCTTTGGTGGGCATTTTCTAAGATAATGGATCACAAATTTTTAAAGTCTCGGAGGTGAGGCGTATGTATTGCATCATCTAGTAGATATGAATGAAATGAAACATTATTTTCTGTGACTTGGGTCATGTATGCTTCATTTGTTTGTAATCAAAACTTGGTTGGTTGTCTTGTCTCACTTATTGTATTGGAGTCTTGACATACATATCCCAAATTGCTCAACCTATCGAAACATAAATTTTAATAGGTGTTTATTGTGCTTAGAAGTCTAAAAATCACCTATTGGAAACTACATCCGATAGACTTGTAGGCACAAAAAACAACTATCGGAAGTTACGTTCCGATAGGTTGAGTAATTTGGGGATCTGTATAGAAGGTTGCTCTTTAGACCCTCCAGATTGCTCAACACTGAAGGAAAAAAAAAAAAGGCCGGTCGGAAGATACATTCCTATAAATTGACGGGTTTTGAATGAAAATGAGGGGCCTAAAGAGCAACCTTCTCCATTGTATTGTGCTATATAGCCCAAAACCATTTATTTGGGCCTTTTTGCATTTTCTTGCAACCTCGTTAAGTAAATCACAAAAATATAGTCATTACTTTTTCCACCCTATGAGTTTTTCGCGCGCCCTATTTAGATTCTAAAATCCAAAATATTTCAATGCGTTTTTGGAGATTTTATGGGATTTTTATGCCGTTCGGATCTATAATCCGAACTGCATAGGACATGTGAGAAACTCATAGGGTGGTGGGAAAAGAAGTGGTCTAAAAATATGCACTCCACTACTCATGATGATAAAAAGGAAGAGAAAACTCCATTTTCACATCTATACACATATGATGGTGTGACATGAAGAGGGGAAATTTTTACTTTCAAAGAATTAGGAGAGTAGTCTATTATATATGAACTTTGGCTATGACCGCCTAATAACAATTTTGGAGTTTAATAGTTTCAATCCAAGTACTTTTCACTCATGAACCATACCAAATACTCTTACAAAATGCCCATGTACCAAAATGCTAGCTAACAGCACAATGCATATTCTAACCAAAGAGTTCATAAATTGAAGTCTATTTTATGGAAAAGTGGGTTGATTCTGGTAAGTTCAGTTGATGAATAACAACAATGCTATAGAAGCATTGAATCTTTGGGAATTAAATCTTACCGGAAGCAAAAGAAGAGAGTTCAAATGGATATTGTCTTATTAATAAAAGGGATTCAGTAAATAAGGGGTAAATTAGTTCTTCTACAACTTTTTTGAATCGAAGGTACATCTTCAAATTTCAATTTAAGTTCAGGTAAAATATTCTTCCAACTTTAGTTTAAGCATTATCCAAATGATAAACAATAGTTACAATAACTATGCCATTTTTGTACAAGATCAATTGTATTTAAAAATAGACAATTCCTTTATCAGTACAACTAAGCATTATCCTAATGACAAACAATTTTAAAAGTTAAGACCATTTCAATCACACTATTAAATTTAAGTGTTGGAAATCTAAGATTATAGGGGGTGAAAGAATGTAAACTTTACTATACTACTATTAACCTATATAATTCCAAATTTTGCAAGCATGATTGCAACATTTGTACATGAGACAAGGTGGTACCCATGGAAGTGTGAAAATTATCATATAAACACATTAAATTGATTAGCAAAAGAAAAGTCAGAAACAAAAAGATGTGCATACAATTTGAAGAAAATCCCACATATGATTAGACAACTCAATGTAAATGAGTCCATATAAAAACTTAAATTTAAGTGTAATACAACTTACAAGGGAATGTTATGACTTATGACTACTGTCAAGTCAATAACAACAATCCAGTTTAAAAGATATTTGATAATACATCTATAACACTCATTATTTAAAATCAATAATAGTAGCACCAACATAGGCTACATTTCATTGCTATGCTGACATGATCTTAAGTTGAACTTAGACATTGGTCAGTTCAAACTATTTAGATTTGATTACACATCAACGACACTCCAAAAACCCCACACTTGTAGTTTCTGGATCTATATGTTGAATTTAATCCAACTATAACAAAATTTACATACATAAAAAACACAATAACACAAGGATCATTGAGGAAAAAAGTGAAAATAACAACAAGAAGCTTATCTAATCAATCATTTGAAGCTAAGTTTTGAACTTGAAGATGAATGAAGCAGTGAAGACACAGAGAAACTTGTATTATTGCTTTTATTAAAACTTTGCATTGCTGATGCTGATGAAGATGTTGCAAGAACTTTTGCTTCATTTGCTGGAGACCCTTTTAAAAGCACATCAAATTTTGCATATTCTTCTCTTTCATTCTTTATTTCTTTGAGCATTGCTGCTATATCTCTCATTGTTGGTCTTTCATCAGGAGATGAATTTACACACAATAAGGCTATTCCCAATGCCTGAATCATTTCTTCTATTTCTGATTCTGGTCTTGAAAGTAAGGTGGGATCAAGTACTTCAAGACCTCTTTTTTGTCTCACCCAATCAACAACATGTAAACCGTCTGGTATGGTTGGATCAATTGGTTGCTTACCCGTCAAGACTTCTAACAAAACTACACCGTAGCTATAAACGTCGCTCTTCTCTGTGATCTTCATCATATAGCCATATTCTGAGACAAATTTTTAGTCAAATTTAACATGTTAAAACAAAATAGAGTTTACTTTTTATACAATGTCGAAGTAGTAAGTTTTATACGGTCAAAAAATCGCAACCAATCATATGTAGGACTTAAAAAGTAATTATGATTAAAGTCAAACATTTTAAGCATCTGAATCCTAATGGTTATGATTGATTGACAGAATAAGAACTCTTTACACTGATGGTGTATATGAAATAAATCCAATAAAATGTGTTGAAAGATGTAAAGTGTGATTTCAATCATGTGCAGGCACACTAACCTGGAGCAATATAACCATAGGAACCGGCAACTGTATTGGAAGAACGTCCGACATCACCATCATCAACAAGCTTAGCCAAGCCAAAATCAGCAATATATGGTTCAAATTCAAGTCCAATCAAGATGTTATTGGCTTTAATATCTCTGTGGACTATAGGAGGAACACAGTCATGATGTAGATATGCAAGTCCTTCTGCAGAACCTAACAGAATTCGGAACCTAAGTTCCCAATCAAGAGAGCTTCCAGTTCTCTCATGAAGTACACTGCTTAAACTTCCATTTGGCATATAATCAAAAATAAGCAATCTTGTTTTCTTGTTCCAACAACAACCTAAGAACCTGACAATGTTCTTATGACGAATCGATCCAAGTGCTTTGACCTCAGCTGAGAACGAGTCTCGAACTCCACTTTTATAATCCTTCAATGCTTCTCCTTCATCAGTTGTTATAGGCCACAGTTTCTTCACTGCAATGATTTCTCCATTATCCATTTCACCTCGATAAACAACACCGGAGCATCCCTTACCGATTATATTCCTATCAATCAAACATCTCAGTATTTGTTCCACTGAAAAGTTTAGCTTCTGGAATGGTATGAATTGCCATGGCCACGAGTCTCCTAATTCTGAATCATCATCTCGAATGGTTCTTCTTGCTTTGATCACAGCAGTTATCCCCATAAGTAACATTACAACTGTTAAGGCAATCAGCAATCCAACAGCTAGCTTAATCCTTCGCGACCTCCTTATCTCATTCTTATTCAACGCCATATCAGTTTTGCTTGGGTCCAATACAAAGCATGAATCCTGACCTGAAGTGCAAAGTCCTTGATTTCCGGTGAGGTCTTTCGATGTTAACTGCCTGAAAAGCTTGTTATCTGGAAGATAGCCAGTAAATTTGTTGTAAGAAACATTGAGGGAGACAAGGTTATCTAGCTCTGAAAGAGTTTGCAAATCTCCTTCTAACTGGTTATGTGAAAGGTCTAGTATGGAAAGCTTGTTAAGAGAAGATATCTGAGGAGGTATTGTTCCACTTAGTAAATTGCAACTAAGATTGAGAGCAATTTCTAGAGCTTCAATTTGGCCTAATTCGGCCGGTATGCTTCCGGTGAGCTGATTGCTACTAAGATCAATAAGTTGGAGATTTGAACACAGGCTTAGTGATGCAGGAATTGGCCCAGAAAACAAGTTATTTCCAAAGATTAACTTACTTAATGAAACAAGACGACCTAAACTTGCCGGCAACGGACCTGAAAACTTGTTAAAAGATGCATCCAATACCTGAAGTGAAGATAATGATGACAAGGAATTAGGAAGTGAGCCTTCTAAGTTGTTAGAGCTGATGTCTATCATTTGAAGTTGTATGCAGCTTCTTATTTCATCAGGAACCGGCCCTGAAAGACGGTTCCCAGAGAGATCTAAAAAGTTCAAATTCCTAAGATTTCCTATTGTCCTAGGAATGCTTCCAGTAATCCTATTGTTTCCAAGCCTCAACCTTATAAGAGATTTGCAACTACCTATTTCTGATGGTATAGAGCCTGATATATCATTTGAAATCAAAAGCAGTTTTGTGAGGTTTTGAAGCTGAAATAGTCCTGAAGGAATGCTACCAGTGAGTGAATTTCTAGACAAATCAAGTGCTTGAAGTTTACTACAGTTTCCTAAACTTGAAGGAATGCTTCCTTCAAGCTGATTCTGCCAAGCGAAAAACACCAAAAGATTTGACAACTTTCCAATCTCTGGTGGAATCAAACCTGAGAGTTGATTTGTATCAACTTGCAACTGTTGAAGATTTTCAGCATTTGAAAGAGTTGCAGGAATGGAACCAGATACATTATTATCACTAATCATAAACTCTTCAAGCTCTAAAAGACTTCCTAAAGACAAAGGTATAGTTCCAGATAATGAATTCAAAGAGAGATCAATGTTTCTCAAACTTGAACAATTACCAATCTCATTTGGAATAGTACCAACAAGACCATTCTGCCACAAAAACAACTGTTCAAGCTTCTTCAACTTACCAATCTCTGAAGGAATAGAGCCTGATAAGCTATTTTCATACAGGAACAAATCAACAAGTTCAGAACAGTTACCTAACTCTTTTGGAATTTCACCAGATAGCATAGTTGTATAAATTGACAATGTTTGAAGCTTTTTAAGTTTACCAAAAGAAACAGGCAAAGAGCCTGAAATTCTTGTATCAGCAAGTCCTAAAACAGTCAAATTACTACATTCTCCAATCTCTTCTGGAATCTTCCCAACTATATCTTTGTTTCCACCTGCTCTAAGAACTTCAAGTTTTGACAATTTTCCAAGCGAATTCGGGATACTTCCACCTAACTGATTATCAAAAAGGTGAAGATTTTTGAGACTAATGCAATCACTTATCTCAAATGGAATTTTTCCAGTAAGTTGATTTGAATTCAAAGACAAGTTTACAAGATTCTCTAACTTTCCAACACTTGAAGGAATAGAACCAACAAGGTTGTTGAAGCTAAGATCAATAACAGTGAGTGAAGAACAATCACCAATGTCAAAAGGAATGGTTCCAGTGAGGTTGGAATCAGAAATGACAAGTTTGTTAAGAAATGGAAATGAAGAGAGGTTGGAAGGTATAGGAAGTTGAAGAGTGATGGACTGTATGTTGATTTCAGTTACAAAGGAGAGTGATGAGCATGTTATGGAGGTCCAGTTGCATGGATTAGGATCATTGATGTTCCAGTTAGAGAAAGATGGAGGTGGCTGTGATGATGAACTATGAAGCCATGTGAAGAGAGTTGAGACTTCATGGTTAGAAGAAGAGAAAGAGAAACCAAAAAGAAGGAGAATAATGATACAAAAGAATGAAGAAGGAGAAGAAGAGAAGGAGATGAATTGCCTCGAGTTAAGCATTGAAAACAATGAAAACATTTGCCTCAAATTCCAAACTTTTCTTCTTGGGTTTGAGTCATTGGGTTTTGGTGCATTCTTTCACTTCTCAATAGTAGTGAATGTGTATGTTTATGTGTGACTGACTGTGAGTGCTTTCTTTGTTTGAACTCAAACTCAGAGTAGCAATTAGTTTAATCACTTTTTTCTAAAACAAAGATAAAAAAACGACCACAGTAACTTGGCTGAGAGTTAACTAAAATAAAATTAATTGCCTAGAGATTTGAAAAACCTGCAGAGTAGCACCACACCACCACACCTAAAGATGCTTCTTTGTGTCTAAGCAAAAACATTAGTTTAATGAAACTTTGCCAGGTGCTGTTTCTTGCACTTAAGAGAGGTATCTATTATGAGATCAAGAACAAGATAGAGAAGAGAGAAAATGATAACAATGAAATGAATTGATCCAACAACAAATCAGTTACAAGAGATTACTTATAGGAGAAGCTATCTACATGGTTTACTTGACAACCAAGTAACCGGTTATAACTAACTATAACAAACTAATTGCTAGTGTAAAAGTGGCTTATGATGGTGATGAGCTGGCAGTGAGACTTGGTATAGCCGGTTGTGCTATGTGTGAACTGGTATCATCCATTGTTGAGCTTGCATCCTCTATTACCCCCTCGCAAGCTGAAGATGTGTATATGTTGACCAAATTCAGCTTGGATAGAAAACCAGCAAAAGGCTTGGGCAAAAGGGACTTGGTGAAAATATCTGCCAATTGTTCTTGAGAAGTCACAGGAAGTAATCTCAGAACACCAGCTTGAACTTTATCACGCACAAGATGACAATCTATCTCTAAATGCTTAGTGCGTTCGTGAAAAACTGGGTTAGCAGCAATGTGAAGAGCACTTTGGCTGTCACAATATAAAACAGGAGTCTTGGAAGAAGTGATGTGGAGATCCTTCAATAGGAATAACAACCACTGAATTTCACAGGTTGCTGCAGCCAGGGCGCGATACTCAGCTTCACTAGAAGACCTAGAAACAGTGGTCTGTTTCTTTGTTTTCCAGGAAATCAGGGAAGAACCAATGAAAAAGCACATGCCAGTAACAGAGCGGCGAGTGTCAGGGCAACCAGCCCAATCAGCATCAGAGAAGCCTGCAAGGTGTAAAGAAGAAGAGGTGGGAAAGAAAAGACCTCGTGCAGGAGCTTGCTTGAGATAGCGAAGAACTCTGCAAGCAGCCTTAAAATGAACTTGTGTTGGAGTAGCCAGAAACTGACTAAGTTGTTGAACAATGAAAGTGATATCTGGGCGAGTGGTGGTAAGATATAACAATCTCCCAATAAGGCGTCTATATGAGGGAATGTCAGAAAACACCGGTCCACTATCTTGATGCAGTTTGATAGAGGGATCAGAAGGAGTATTAATGGGTTTACAGTTGAGATGTTCACTATCTGATAACAAATCCAAACAATATTTGCGCTGACAAAGGGAAATACCTTGCTTGGATCTAGCAACCTCCAGACCCAAAAAATATTTGAGTGGACCAAGGTCTTTGATCTTGAAAGCATGATGCAAGAGTGCTTTGATATGTTTGAATTCATTCAAACAGGTGCCTGCCAAAATCACATCATCCACATAGACTAAAAGGGCAGTAAAAGAACTGGAAGAACGTTTGATAAAGAGGGAATGATCAGAGTGAGCTTGTGAGTAACCCTGAGCCAGAAGCAAAGCAGTGAGCTTCTCATACCATTTCCTGCTAGCCTGTTTAAGGCCATAAAGAGATTTCAGAATTTTGCAGACTTGGTTTGGCTTAGTGCAGGAAATGCCTTGGGGAACAAGCATGTACACATCCTCTTGTAATTCACCATGAAGAAAAGCATTATTCACATCTAGTTGGTGCAGATGCCAATCATGAATAGAAGCTAAGGCCAAAAGCATTCTGATAGTCGTAAGCTTGGCAACAGGAGAGAAAGTATCAAAGTAGTCAAGGCCTTCAATTTGATTGTAGCCTTTAGCTACCAATCTAGCCTTAAAACGTTCCACAGAACCATCAGCATTATGTTTAACTTTATACACCCATTTATTTCCAATAGGTTTGACATTTGGAGGAAGGTCAACCAACACCCAAGTACCATTGTTTTTCAAGGCAGTCAATTCAGCCTCCATAGCTTTGACCCAGCATTCAGATTTAGAAGCTTCAGAGTATGATTTTGGCTCAGTATAGGTGGAGACAGACAATGCAAAATGACAATGGGAAGGTGAGAGATTAGAATAAGAGACAAAATCAGATATAGGATAATGATTACCTGACAAAGAGGATGATGGTTGCTGAGCAAGAGATTGACAAACATAAGCATCAAGTTTTGCTGGTGGATGCCTGGGACGTATGGATTTTCGTAAAATGGGAGAAGAAGGAGTAGGAAGAGGTGATGAAACAGGAGAAACAGAAGAACCACAATCAGGAACATCATCAAAAGGAGAGAAGTCAGATGTATCATCAGTATGATAAGAGGAAGAAACTCTATAAGGTAAAATATGGTCATAAAAGGTAACATTTCTAGATGTGAAAATTTCCCTAGAATGGACATCAAAGAGAACAAAACCTTTTACTCCCAACTTATGACCTAGAAAAAGACATTTGCGTGCTCTAGGTTGTAGCTTAGTCCTATTAGCAGTGAGAGTGGAAGCATAACATAGAGAGCCAAAAACTTTCAAATTTTGTAAATCAGGAACAGCTTTATATAAAAGTTGATAAGGGGAAAGATTATCAAGTAAAGGGGAAGATACTCTATTTATGAGGTATGTGGCATGGGAAACAGCATAAGACCAAAAGGATGGAGGTAGTTTAGAATGATATAGCAAAGCGCGACCAACATTAAGAAGATGTTGATGCTTGCGTTCTACTCTACCATTTTGTTGAGGGGACTCAACACAAGAGGTCTGATGAATGATACCTTTGGATTGATAAAACTGGTGAAGAAAAAACTCAGGACCATTGTCCGTTCTAATGATTTTAACTTTAGAAGCAAATTGTGTTTCAATTAACTGAACAAAATTCTGAACATGAGATGCCACTTCAGATTTGTGTTTTAAAAGAATGATCCACACAAATCTAGAGTAATCATCCAACACAGTGAGAAAATATTTGTGACCATGAATTGATGGTGTAGATAAAGGACCCCATATATCAAAGTGAATCAATTCAAAAATAGAACTAGCTTTATTATTGCTTGCAACATAAGGGAGTTTCTTTTGTTTAGCATAATGACAGGTATCACAAACAAGCTTGTGATCCTGATGAGACAAAAAGGAAAATTCTTTATTCATAACAATAAAATGAATTGATACCATATTATGAGATCAAGAACAAGATAGAGAAGAGAGAAAATGATAACAATGAAATGAATTGATCCAACAACAAATCAGTTACAAGAGATTACTTATAGGAGAAGCTATCTACATGGTTTACTTGACAACCAAGTAACCGGTTATAACTAACTATAACAAACTAATTGCTAGTGTAAAAGTGGCTTATGATGGTGATGAGCTGGCAGTGAGACTTGGTATAGCCGGTTGTGCTATGTGTGAACTGGTATCATCCATTGTTGAGCTTGCATCCTCTATTAGTATCTTATTAATTTCTCTATAGCTTTTTGCTTTATAAATAAAAATTAGATTAGGGAAAACACACTCTATGCAACGCTGGTGAAAACCATGCTATTCTCGCTGAAGATTTACAATAAAATTTACATATTGTCTATAAATTGCCGAATTTCAGAATAGAACCAAACCATACAACTAATGTGAGGGGAAGCTTTAACCATTTGAGCCAGACGGTAATTTTTCTGGAGCGTTGTTGCTATTGGAAAAAAACTCTAGTCCCACATTAGTTAAATAGAACTATTGATAAGATTTTATAAAAATGAGACACTCCTCATCTTACAACTCAATTTCGTATGGATGAGTTATGCCCAAATTTAAAATTTAAACATGTTGTCATAACCTATCAATTGGGGCCACATACCTATCTATGCACCAAGCCTAATGGTGTTGGACATGAGGCAATGTATTGGAAAAAATCTAAGTGTCGTATTAGATTGATAGAAGAATAGACCCAAATTTCATAAGCTAAATTGCATATATATATATATATATATATATATATATATATATATATATATATATATATATATATATATATATATATTTGGGGTTTGTTTATTGTTGTGTTTAGTACTTTCCTTGGCCCCCCTATCAAATTTAATGCTTAAGAAAATTTTGTAGAGGAAATATTTTCTATTGCTATATCATAAGATTTAAAGGTACTTGCAAATGGCATATATCACTGGTTCGATTTTATTATCTATATGGATTGAATCTGCTACTATATGAGCATGCTTGGGAAAATAAGGTTACAAGTAAGTGATTTTCAAATATGTGTGAATGTATTGGTCATGTAAAATAAATTTGTGATCAGCAGAACTTATATTTTGGTGTTTGTCATTTATTGTCACAGGAATTCAACTGTTGAGTAAAGACTTACTTTATAAATGCTAGTATGTATATATTATAGATCCTTTCATGTAACAGCTGTTCATCCTTATAGCCCCTGAACTATACATAACCACATCTATCCAATTATTTTAAAAAATATCAGCATAGTATGAAGGAAAAAAAATAATCTATTTGTACACATTGAGTAAGACTTACATACTATGCTGATATTATTTAAAACATAGTTATTCATGAATTTTCACTTAATAAACTACATTAAGACTTACATTGAGTAATAATTAAAAATAAAATTACGAATAACTATATTACTATTATTCATTAATATTGTTTTATATACTATGTCAACGATTATGCCTCGAAAAATACTGTTTATAAAAAAATCGTTGAAGTTGAATTCACTTACAAAATATACATACTAGCATTTATAAAGTCTTACTCCTACAAGAAAAATTGCTATTAGCCAGGGTCTTATGCCAGGAGCATGAACTCCTGGGAAATTTGTCAGGAGTAGAGCCATGAAAACCCCTGGGAAATTTGACAGGGCCTACCCCCTCGCATAAGCCCTCATTATTTTCAAGGCGGGAATCTGAAATTCAAAGTGCACGAAATCTGTCAGCATATGACAGGGAAAATCCGAGGGCTTGCTCCTCGCAAAATACAAAGCTGACTTCGATGTGACCAAAGCCTGCAATTTTGACCGTTAGTCCTGGCATGGCATTTTCCCAGGAGCGTTCCCACGCAAATGCCCTGGCTCAGCTGCACAAAAAGCTGCTTCGAATATTTCATGTCGGTTTGACCTGATAGTTTGCAGAATCCGAGGGGCGCCCCTCGCTTAACTCCTGGGCCATTTTAGTCTATATAAAATCGTGTGCCTCCTCTTTCTCCCCTTCTTCTCAGACTCAAAAAAATTCCTCTTTCTCATTTCTTCTTTCTCTCTACTACATTCATCTTCTACTTCTCTAATTTTGTGGTAAAAACTTCTTTCACTAATTTGTATTATTTTTACAATAATTATTCTACTTATTTAGTTACTTGTTTTCTTTGTTGTTTTCTGCATTAGTTTGTTCAATCTCATTTGCCAAAGCTATTTTCCGCCTCCTGTGAAGCTTGCTCGGATCTGTTTGTTGCTGCTCTTGTACAAGTTAGTATATTTTTTTCTAAATATTTTCTAATGTCATGCATGCTACTCAAGAACAATATAATTGTGTTGTGTTGTATGTAAAAAAAATGAATAGAAATTTCGTTTTTAAGGTTTGTATATTTCTGTATGGGCTTGTTTGGAAAACTGTATTAAGTTTTGTTGTTGTTAAAACTGAAAGACGAAAACTGCTAATAAGTGGCATTATAGTAACAAAATGCATTTTAGTTAAAATTATATACCGCTAATAAGTGGCTAATAAGTTTTGTTGTTTTAAGCAACAAAATGCATTTTAGTTAAAAATGTATACTGTATACTGTTTTTTTAGATATGTTTAATATATTAGATTGGAAAATAAATATAGTCTTATATTAGGTTTTTTTTTAATAATAACATTAGGTTTCACTAAATAGTGTATTCTGTATTTTTTAATTTAAAACCGTATTTTTTTAAGTTTAAATAGAGAAAACTGTTAGTGTATTCTGTTTTTATTTTGTAGTGAAAACTTATATTATTTAAAATAATAAAAACTGTTGTATTAAACAATAAATGAATGTTGTTGAATATTTGTTTTTTTGGTAGATCTGTAAATTATATGTATAATTATAGTTCTAGTTTTTTTAGAATGAAAAAATATATAAGATCCAACAATAAGTCTTATATTGCATACTGTTTTTTAATTTAGAACTGCTATAACTTTTAAAAAAATATTTAGCACTATTTTTTAATTAATTTTAGAGAAAATTGTTTGTATTTTTAGAACTACTAGATAATATTATTAATTTAGAGAAAATAGTTATTACTGACATAAATAATTAAAACTAAGAGCTGTAATTTTTAATACTAACTGTTGTATTTCTAATTTTTTAATTAATTTTAGAGAACTACTGTTGTATTTTTTAATACTAATTATAATAAGACTCTTTATAATGTAAAGGAAAATAGGTATAAATTGACTAAATGTTGTGTTAAAAAAGTAGTTTAGAATATACCTATTTTTTTAATTTTCAAAATTCAAAAAGAGTTAGAATATTAAATTTTAAATTAATAATAATGTTCTTATTTTAAAGTTGTTTTCTATTTTAATTCAATTTTGAAAAAACAGTTTTTTCATTATAGTGTAGTCAAAAATATGTTTTTTGAAATTAAATGTATTTTGAAATCAATTTTGTTGTTTTAATTAAAAAACAATATACTTATAAGGCTTATTGTTGGAAATTCCCCGCATAAAAAAATTACGCGCGCAAGAAAAAATTTCACGTAAAGAAATTACGCACGTAAAGAAATACTTTTGATGAAAAAAAAGTAGCCGCACAAAAAAATTTGAGCGTAAAGAAATAATCTTGATGTCATATAATTACGCGCGTAAAGAACTTACGCGCGCAAAAAAAATTGCGCTTAAATAAATTCCGTGCGTAAAGAAATTACGCACGTAACGTATTTTCACACGTAAAGAATTATGTGTACATGTAAAAAAGTAGAAGTACACACAATATTGTTATGTAATCTACTATTAGTTGCGTTACTAAGCAAAAAGATGGATTTCTAATCATGAAGTTGAATATGTGAACGTTGTAGTCGAACGCCCAAAAGATGGGGTATTATCAGCATTTTCGTAGTTGGATGTATGACAGAACGTTACCGGGAAGAAGAGGATTAAAACCCCATTTTGTGGAAGGAGTTCAAGGATTTATTTCATGGGCTTGGGTGCAACAAGTTTGTAAAGATGAGGGAGGGATAAGATGTCTGTGTGTTAAATGTACGTGTAGATATATAAAGAGTGACCCCAGAGAAGTCAAGAAACACTTGGATAGAGTTGGATTTATGCCTGATTATTGGGTTTGGGTTTATAACGGTGAAAAGTTTCTTAATTTCGGGATAGGAGTCAATGCACAAGCTTCGAGTAGTGGAACAAATGTGGAATACAATGAACAATTCAACATGATGGATGATATGGTCGCTGATGCTTTAGGTGTGGAACTGTCTTACACTGATGATGTTGAAGATGAACAAGGCGAACAACCCCCAAATGAGAAAGCACAAAGATTTTACCAATTGTTGAGTGAATGTAATGCCCCATTGTTTGAAGGGTCTTCGGAATCAAAGTTATCTATGTGTGTGAGACTTTTAGCTCATAAGTCGAATTATAATGTTGCTGATAAAGGCGTGGATGATGTTACGAAGATGTTGTTGGATGCGACTCCATTTAAAGATAATTTGCCAGCAAGTTATTATGATGCTGAGAGGTTGGTGATGAAGTTGGGATTAAAAGTTAAAAGGATTGATTGTTGCATAAACGCCTGCATGTTGTTTTATGACAATGAATTTGGGATAAGTGACGGAGCATTGGAGGAATGCAAATTTTGTGGAAGTCCACGGTATCGTGTGGGTAGGCGAGGGAGAATTCCGAATAAGTCAATGTTTTATTTGCCCATAATACCAAGATTACAAAGGTTGTTTGCATCGATGAAAACTGCTAGTCAAATGACGTGGCATCATTCAAATAAAATTCCCGGAGTTTTGCGACATCCTTCTGATGGTGAAGCGTGGAAACACTTTGATCAAGTATATCCTGATTTCGCAGCAGATCCGCGAAACGTAAGACTAGGATTGTGCTCTGATGGTTTCACTCCGTATATCCAAGCATCAGCAAAACCATACTCTTGTTGGCCGGTCGTTGTAACCCCCTATAATCTCCCTCCCAAGATGTGCATGACAAAGCCCTACATGTTTTTGGCGTGTGTTGTTCCGGGGCCAGATAACCCTAAAGCAGGCATAGATGTGTTTCTACAACCTTTAATTGATGATTTGAAGAGGTTGTGGATTGGAGAATGGACTTACGATATTTCAACAAAAAAAAATCTAATGAGAGCATCTTTGATGTGGACAATTAACGATTTTCCAGCGTATGGCATGTTGTCTGGTTGGAGCACACATGGGAGATTTGCTTGTCCACATTGTATGGAAAATACAAAGGCATTTACTTTGAAAAATGGTGGGAAGAGTTCGTGGTTTGACTCTCATCGTAGGTTCTTGCCTCATAATCACCCGTTTAGAAGAAGTAGGAATGGATTCTTGAAGGATGAGAGAGTATTAGATGCCCCGCCCCCTAAGATTACATCAGAAGAAGTTTGGACAAGAGTTTGTGATTATCCAAAAGTCACTGATTTTGGCCAAACTATCCCAATACCAGGATACCGAGTTGACCACAACTGGACTAAACAAAGTATATTTTGGGACCTCCCATATTGGAAAGATAACTTGCTCAGACATAATCTTGATGTAATGCACATTGAGAAGAATTTTTTTGACAACATATTTAACACAGTGATGGATGTCAAAGGAAAAACGAAAGATAATGAGAAAGCCAGGAAAGATTTAGAATTGTATTGTAAAAGAAGGGACTTGGAGTTAAAACCTCAACCGAATGGAAAGTTGTTGAAACCCAAGGCAATCTACACTCTAACTTCCGAAGAAGCAAAATCAGTTTGTCAGTGGTTGAAGGATTTGAGAATGCCTGATGGATATTCTTCTAACTTGGGCAGGTGTGCCGATGTTAAAACTGGAAGGTTACATGGGATGAAAAGTCATGATTGTCATGTTTTCATGGAGAACTTAATCCCAAGTGCGTTTAGTTCACTACCCACCCATGTGTTAAATCCACTCACTGAGATTAGTCAATTTTTTAAAAATATGTGTGCTTCAACTTTGAGAGTCGATGAACTTGATAAATTGGACAAGATAATTCCAATCATACTCTGTCAGCTGGAGCAAATTTTTCCCCCTGGTTTTTTTGACTCTATGGAACATCTTCCGGTTCATCTGGCATATGAGGCTAAGCTTGGCGGGCCTGTTCAATATAGGTGGATGTACCCGTTTGAAAGATTTATGGGTGACTCAAAACGAGAAGTTAAAAATAGGGCTAAAGTTGAAGGATCAATATGTGTTGTTTACATTCACAAGGAAACCTCATACTTTCTCAGTCATTACTTCATCGACCGTGTGCTTATTCCAACTACTACAAGAAATGATGTTGCTGTTGAAAATGAAAGGGACCCGTCGACCTTATCAGTTTTCAATCTACCTGGTCGTCCCTCTGGCAAGGCGAGTGAACATTGGATGGTAGATCAGAAAGAGTATCGATCAGCTCATGTTCATGTGTTGATTAATTGCGCAGAGGTTAAACCATACCTTGAGTAAGTAAAACAAAACTATTACTTTTTACTAGGACATTAAGTTAAAACACATCTAACTTTGACTTAAATTTTGGTGTAGGGAATTTAAGACCTTTTATGAAGAATTTGGTGATGATTTGCCTGGTTATATTCATGAATATTTTCCCGGTTGGTTTAAACAACAAGTATACAATGCCGAGCCAACCGAAGAAATCATTCATTTAAGTGGTTTATCTCAAGGTCCTTTACAATGTGCCACTGAATATCATACATACTTCGTGAATGGATATAAATTTCATACTCATTCATGGAGTGAGGGGAAGAAGACATATAACAGTGGTGTATACGTAAAAGGAGTTACGGAAGGAGGTGAAGATGACTTCTATGGCGTGATCAAACACGTTTATGAGTTGTTTTACAATCAGGATAAAGTGGTGTTGTTTTATTGTGACTGGTTTGATCTGTCACCTAGATGGACAAAAATGAACAAAATAAGCAACAATGTTGACATTCGTATGGACAAAAAATATAATGTTTATGACCCGTTTATCATGGCACATAACGTTAGGCAAGTGTACTATGTTCCTTATCCCCCAACGCAACCACGCAAACGAGGATGGTCAGTTGCAATCAAAACAAAGCCAAGGGATCGCATTGAGACTGAAGAATCAATTGATGAAGTTGAACAAATTGATGAAATTTCACATGTTAATGAGATAATTGAAGTTGAGCAAGTTACAGGTTGGCGTGATGCACAAGTTGAAGGGGATCATGTTGATCCTGCTGTTTTGTTGACTCCTAATGAAGATGAAAATGATGAGGATGATGTTGATTTTGAAGAGAACAATATTGATGAAGGGGATCAAGTCGATGAAAGTGTTTTTGGATTATAATTGATGTTTTGTTGTATTGTTATAATTGATGTATTGTTCTAATTGTAATGATTTTAATTTCAAAATGGATGAATATGTTGTTTATTTGTGTTAATTAGTGTTATGGTGATTTATTGTTTACATTATGGTTTTTCTATTATTGATAAATTGTCAGCCATGCCTCCAAGGATTGAGGATCAGAGCAAGAGCAAAGCCCGCAGGAGGCGGTATGTTACTCAAGTTGTGGACCCAGCCACACAAGCCCGATTAACTCCAATGCCTCCCACACCTACTGCATCTTCTAGCCAGGGATCGACTGGGTCTTCCCAGGCTAGTGCAGCTGCTCCTCCTATAGCTCCAGCTTTATCGACACCATCTTTCTCGTCATCTCCTTACTTTTTCCCTCAGGGACCTCCGGGATATCATTTTGGGTCTTCACCTTCCTTTCCCTACCCTGCGGGCTATCCCTTCCCGTATCCAATTCCACCACAAACCCAACTCCAAATCCAACCACAACAACAAAACACACCACAACCCCAGCAAAACCCACCACAACCCGAGCAAGAAAATGTGGTCGAAGAGGATGGTGCAGGCCAGATGGATGGTGGTGGAGAGGTGGTGCAGGCCGTTGATGAGCCAGAAGTTTATCCCACGGATAATCGGAATCGCTTTATCTTAAAGCCTAGTGGGAACTCGTAAGTATTATCATAATTCATACATAGTTCAATTTTAATAATTTTATGATTATTTTAAGTTTGATTATGAGTTTTTATTGTTTCAGCTTTTTGCCTTGCAAACCCGCGGCGGAAGCTATCAGTGATATCATTCACAATTGCTATAATAGATTGTGGAAGACTTATGGTGATGTGGATGATGATGAGAAAGAGCGCTGGTTTAATCTCTTTCAGGTTAGTTTAAATATATATCATAATTTGTAATTTCATTTATATGCACATTTGTTATAGTATCCTAATTTTCTTTAATATGTTAACAAAAATGCAGGCTAAGTGTACTTGGGACGCCAGGTACTATGAAACAATGCGGCGTAATTTCCATATAAGAGCTGTTGCGCGTCTTTCAGATATGCTTCGAAACGCCCGTGTTCGTTATGAGGAGAAAAAAAAGCGGCCACATTGGATCGGGAGGGACTTGATGAGCCAGTTGGTTGACTATTGGGCAACTGAGGAGTTCAAGTCAAAGTCTGAGAAAGCAAAGAAGAATCGGGCGTCGGAAAAGGGGGGTGCATTCACTCCGGTGGCTGCATAAGCAATGGAGAGCATGTTGAACGTTTGGTAAAAATAATAAACTTTTAAATATTTAAATTTGATTGTATTAAATCATTTTATTTATATTAATAATTTTCTTTCTTGTGAAAAATAGGCCAGGAGGCTTGGGAGAGAGCCGTTTATTAACGAGCTTCACAACGAGACACACAGACATAAATCCGGCCAATTTTGCGATGAGCGTGCTAGGAAAGTTCAGGTCATATTTAATAAGTATATCGTAATTATTCGCTTTACATTTTATTATATTTTAAACACTAATTGTTATTTGTGATTAACTATTTTGTTGTTATTTATGCAGGAGGAGTATGATCGCCAGCTTGCTGAGGCTCTTTCTCAAGGGTCGACAGTTAATCATGGTTTGAGCCTCCGAACCTAGACCAAAGTTGCTGGCGATAAAACTAAAGGAAAGTTATATGGTGCCGGTAACTTAGCCGCTAACTACCGCAAGGGTGTTGCAGCATCCCTCAGACTCACCCTGAATCATGGTGAAGGATCCTCCCACCAGCCTGAGCTGACCCCTGAGATGCGTGAGCTTATTCAAAGGTTGACACAAGAGCAGCTCACGCAACAAATGGCGAGTCACCAGGCTGTTGTGCAAGATTTGCTTGAAAGACAACGATCATATGAGGAGTAACTGGCCCAATTTAGGCAAGCACGGGCTGGGAGTTCTTCAGGTGAGAAATTGCAAGTGGAAGACCCCGCCCACACAAGAGCGCCGATTCTGAATGACAATGACGACCCGTATCCAATTTATGGTGAAGATGAGGAGGTGGAGACCGAGGATGATGAATGAAGGTGGACCCCGTTCATGTGCTTTTATTTATTGTGTTTTTATTTATTTTTGTGTTTTGTAATATTTGGGGGAAGTTCCTATGCTTCCAGACAATTCGACGAGGGGCTGTACTATATCCGGACAATTAATTCTTGGCGGCGAGACCTAAGAGTGGGGGCGAGGACGGGAAGGGGGAGGGGGAAAGAGGGGGGGAAAACAAGGAAGGAGAAAACAAGGGAAAAACAGGGGGAAAGAAGGGAAAAAGAGGAAAAGAAGGGGAAAGAAGGGGGGAAGGGAAAACAAGGGAAAAACAGGGGGGAAAAGGAGGGGAAGAAGGAGGGGAGGGAGGGGGAGGGGGAAAGAAGGGAAAGAAGGGAAAGAAGGGGGGGAAGGGAAAAAAGGGAAAAACAGGGGGGAAAAGGAGGGGAAGAAGGGGGGAGGGAGGGGGAGGGGAAAAGAAGGGAAAGGAAAAAACAACGAAAACACGGGGGGGAAAAGAAGGGGAAGAAGGAGAAGGAAGGGGGGGAGGGGGAAAAGAAGGAAATTAAAAAAAACTAAAAAAGTTTTTAAATAATTTTAATAATTATAATTAATTGTTTTTAATTTTAAAATAATTTAAATTAAAAAAAACAATTAAAACACTTTTTTTTTAAAAAAATTCGTCATGTAATTTCCCAGGGGTAACCCCTGGCAAAACTCCTGTCACTGTTTGGTCAGACGATGTGACATGTGACAGTGCTTTACAGTGTGGCAGAAAAGGGGACAGATGAGTCAGACATTTTGCCAGGGGCGTAGCCAGGAGAAATGCCAGGAAATGTGTCAGGGAATTTGCCAGGGGTAGGCCCTTGCAAATTTGCCAGGAGCTAAAGCCCTAGCTGTAGCATTTGCGATGTCCTGTTTTGCGAGGGATCCTGCTCCTCGCAAAGGCCCTGGCAAATTGCTTTTTGCCAGGGAATTCCGCTTTTTCCCAAGGATTTTGCCCCTGGCAAATTTCCAGATTCCTTGTAGTATCAATCAAGTCTATTTTACGTACTCACAATCAAGTCTATTTTAATAAAAAAAAATAATGTTGGTTTAAGCTAATGTTGGTTTAAATGGAAGTTAATGGTGAGTACGTAATTTGTAAGTTCATAAATGGAAACTGTATGAACCTATGTACAATAATAGCTTATATGTTTTTAATTCTATGGGTCGATGATTTGTGGCTCTGCCTAGGATGATTGGAGTTCAGTAAATTTACTTTCCACATAAATCTTTTTTTTTTTTTAATCTATTGTATCTGAGATTTTTTTTTACTTGGAATAATCGAGTGAAATTGTGCTTTTTGTGCTAGAGCAAGGACTTCATGATTAGTAGTTCAGTTTACACGAAGATCATAAGATGAAGATGAGAAAACTTTGCAGAGTTAGGTGACCAAGCTAGCTCTTATCAAAACAAGAATCTTCCTCTAGAATTTTATAGGGGATGAAGATAGAGACTGATTTTATTTAATTTTTTCTTTTTAAAAAATGTTAATTTTTATGTTGGCAAAGACATGGAGATGTCATGCCATTAAAGTTAGTCACGTCAGTATTTTTTAATCAAAATTTGTTAAAATGTGCATGATGATCTAGTAAGTATAAAAAGGGTTAAAATAACTGAGGGGCTAAAATGACTCATTTTAAACTTGGGGAAAAAACCGCACAATTGTAATGCTTGAGAGCAAAATGCGCAACTATGCCTATTATTTTTATAAGTGTTTGACTTATATTTTTATGATGAAATTCCTTTTGACTTGTATTTCCATGATGAAATTCTTTTTTACAAATTTTTTAAACAATAGACTTAGAACATTAGTTAACATGACCATTATTTTATTTCTAATTCTTTATTATTACCTATTCACACTTGCTAGTATGAGGTTTCCAATTTATTCAGACCTGCATGCTGTTGTTTTAGTTTGAAAGAGTAAAAAAAGTATGGAATCTTTCATTAATGGATGAATGAATCTAAATACTCCAATAAGGCAGCACCGTAAGTGGGTCAAACTGATTCAGCTCAATTATTGAAACCTTATGAAATGGATGTACGAAATAAAAGTCAGCAAATCTTCTGTCAAACGGATGCGACTCTAATTTTCACGGCCTTTTTTAAAAAAATAAAATAATAGTTTCCATTTAGCGATTTTTTTTTTATGAAAATAGTATATGTATTTATAAGTTGTAAAAACATAGGTAAAAAAAAAGTTGTAAAAACATGTTTTTAATGCTGGTCTATATGGCAAGATAGAATACGCGTTAGAGGGGGGTGAATATCGTTTTAAAAATATTATCGAGTTTTTAACGAAAGCGAGTTTGAAAACAAAATTGATTTATTGGATTTATGCTTGAAACAATAAGATTTATTATTGAATTGAGAGATTCAAAGTCAAATCTTAATATAATCAATGATTAATAATTCTCACACAATGTACAAAACTAGACAAATCTCAAACCAAACCTAAGAGCAATTAAATCAATTATACTAATGAACACAAGGTATATGTGTTTGATAAATTGACACTAGATTGAATCAAAATGTGATCAATGTGAATTAAGAGAAAACCTAATTCAATGAATTAAATCAAGTTTAACAAAATGAAACAAGATTACATTCAAATCAATACTAACAATTATCAAACAAACATATACTCAAAATAAACGAAATTAAGGAGGAAAGGGAAGAGAAACGACACCGAGATTTATAGTAGTTCCCCTTTTCGTACTCGCTTCGGGGTACGTCAACTCTTCTTGATGGAAAACGTCTCCACCAAGGACTTCCACTAAAATTGAATGTTTGATTACAATGTTATGATTACAAGAACTCCTTCAATTACCCTAATTTTCAATTCCTATGCAATCACTCCCCCAATCTTCAAATACCCTTTGAAATTGGTGCTTCTTCAAGTCTTCGAACCCTCAATCACCTGTGCAATCCTCGAAGCTCTTCACTCGAACTCTTCTTTGCTCCGTCCGGTGGTTGGATCCCCTTCGACTCAAGAACATTAGAAAGAAGCTTCAATACCCTTGGAGGTGGAATGAAATTATTCAATTCACTTTAGATCCTTGATTCCCAACCAATATCCTTGAAAGCAATCAACTTACAATCCCTATAGCACTCTAGCAATCTATGACTCAAAAGACCACAATGATGCTTAGAAAAAGTGTTTAATCTGAAGAGCAAATGGACAATGAGGTTTGGAGATTCTAGAGAGAATAGATGCAAATGATCCAGTAGTTTGGATGTTATGAGGATATGAGTATATATACTGTTGGAACAAAATGTGTTTGACAAGTCTCTTATAAAATAAAGGGGAGATTGTTGAAACATTTATGTGTAAACATATCTCTCTTTATGGTTTTGATGATAACAAAGTGTTAAAGAGAAAATTGGTTATTTGCTAATGCTTTGTTCAAGTGTTTCAGAACCACATGCTTAATAAGTATTGATTGATAATGGTTATGAAGAACAAGCTAAAGAGCAAGAAGGAAAGCCAAGAAGCATGGTTGCAAAGCTAAAAGGAAAACTGGTCCTGAAGAAATGCTTCTGAAGAAGTGCTCCTGAAGTAAGAGCTTCTGAAGAGGTCCTGAAGAAGTGCTACTGAAGTGAAGTCTCTGAAGTACTCCTGAAGTGGTGCTCCTGAAGTGCAGCTTCTGGGTCTGAAGGCAACTTCTGAAGTCTGAGTGCCTCTGATGAAGTCAACACAACAGTCAACTCCTGAAGCCAGCTTCTGATCCGTACAACTGAAGCAGCTTCTGATCACTGTTCACTGAGAAGCTTCTGAAGCTGATGTGGCATGGATTTTGACCAGTACTGTGCGCATTTAATGCCTGGATGTGTCAGAACAACTCAATGGAACAGTTGTCTCCCTGACCCAAACATTCTCCAGTTTTTAAGGTGGGCAAATTCAAAAATGGCACCTGCCCTGTTCTGACAGATAAAGTGCAGCACACAATTGCAGTAACCTAGTCCAATTGCAACGGCTAATTTCCTCAATTCAAGCAAATCTTCAACAGCTCTATTTTTATCTATAAAAGGAGGAAGATTTGAAGAAGAAAAATGTTGAAGACTCTTTGAAACGCATTGCTGAACCTGCACTCTGTTTTCTGTCAAAAACTGTCAAGTTCATAAAAACTCTTAGAAATTCTTTAGTCTTGTAACTTAGAATTTTTTAAGGTTAAGAGTCTTAACCTGTGTTGTATTTAGAGAACACCTCTGCAATTTTATCAAGTGTTCATCCCAAACTCCTTTACTTGTAAACCAGTTTGGTCCCTAAAGTCTTAGTCTGTATACTAAGCAATTGTAACCTCATTCCTTTGTGGTCTGAGTCAGAAGTCTCTTGTCTTAGTGACTTGAGCATTGGGAAGTCTCTTGTCTTAGTGACTTGAGCATTGGAAGCCTCTTCCTTGGTGGTTGAGCATAGAAGCCTCTTTCTTTGTGATTGAGCAACTGGAAGTCTCTTCCTGTGTGGTTGAGCATTGTGTAATCTTCAGATTATAGTGAAACTCTCTTGTTGGATACAAGGGGACAGGACTACTTCTCACATTGAGAAGGAACCTGTATAATTTGTTGTGTTTTTTTCCCTTACCTCTTTAACTTGTTTAATCCGCTGCATACATTCTGATAACAGTTCAGAACCTGGTTCTGAACTTGTGCTAAATCCTTGAAAAAGAAAAGAACAAGTTTTTAGAGTCACACAATTCAACCCCCCCTTCTTGTGTGTGTGTTTTTCTCACCTTCAGTTGGTATCAGAGCTCCGGTTCTGATATTAACACTTAACAGTGTGTCAGTAGGATCCTGAGAAAAACATGGCCTCAACTAGTGATTCACCTCCACCCTCTCCCAGAAATCCACCATCTCCCAGAAATCAAAGAAATGTCCAATATGACTATAGTACTGAAGAAAAGAAGTCTAGGTCACATAATAAACCTCCTATGTTTACTGGTGACCCAGAAAAATTCTCTTGGTGGAAAAGTAAAATGTATAGTCACATTATTGGGATTGATGATACTCTATGGGATATTATTGAAGATGGAATCTCAATACCAGTAGATGAAGAAGGTGTTGCTGTCAACAGAAGAACTCTGAGTGATGCAGAAAGAAAGATCTATAGGAAGCATCATCATGTGAGAGGAATCATTGTGGATTCATTACCTCATACTGAGTATCAGAAGCTGAGTGACAAGTCTACTGCAAAGGCCATATTCACATCCCTCTGCTCTAACTATGAAGGTAATCAGAAAGTTAGAGAAGCTAAGGCAAATATTCTTGTTCAGCAATATGAACTGTTCAGAATGAAAGAGGATGAAAATATTGAGACTATGTTCTCAAGATTTCAGACTCTGGTTTCTGGACTTCAGATTCTGAAGAAGAGTTATACCACAGCTGACCATGTGAATAAAATCCTTAGAAGTCTGCCATCCAAATGGAGACCTAAAGTGACTGCCATTGAGGAAGCTAAGGATCTGAATACTTTAAGTATTGAGGATCTTATAAGCTCCCTCAAAGTGCATGAACTGGGACTCAATGAGGATGAGTCTGTTAGAGAGCCAAAAACATTAGCTCTGAAGTCTAAAAGAAAACCTGCTAAAGCTTTGAAAGCAATTGAATCTGAAGAAGAGTTTCCTGAGGGAAATTCTGATGAAGATTCAGATGCTGATGAGCATGCAATGATTTCTAAAAGACTTCAGTATCTGATGAACAGAAAGAAAAAGTTCTCTAACAGAAGCAGTAACTTCAGAGGATCTAGTTCTGGTTCAAAGAAGGATATCCAGAAGGAAAGCTGCTACAACTGCAAAAAGCCTGGCCACTTCATTGCTGATTGTCCTGATCTTCAGAAGGAAAAATCAAAGGAAAAAGCAAAGAAGTCCAGTTCTAAGTCCAGCAGTTTCAGAAATAAGCTCAAAAAGAGTCTCATGGCAACATGGGATGATCTGGATAATGAGTCAGAATCTGATGAGGAGGAAGCAAACCTGGCCCTGATGGCAATTGCATCTTCTGATGCAGAATCTTGTTCAGATTCTGATGAAGAAGATGAGGTATATTATGAACTCTCTAGATCTGATTTAATTGAAACAGTTAATGATCTTATGAGTCATCTTAAAAGCAAGTTAAAAGAAATTAAGTCCTTGAAAAATCAAACAAACTTGTTTTCTGAGGAAAACCTTAAACTTCAGAATCAAATTTTTGAATATGATGAGGAAGTTGAGGAACTCAGAAAAGAGGCTCATAAGAAATCTGAAGAGGTTCCTAATGAACAGGAAACAGCTCTTCAGGATTTCATGTTAACTGGATTCAACAGAACCAAAATTGCCTCTATGATGTATAATATGATCAGAAATAAAGGTGAAGGCATTGGCTATGATTTATTCAAACCTTCAAATGATTTAAACTCACCTTCATGTTCTGATGATATTTTAAAAGGCAATGGTATATGCTTTGTGCCTGCTTCTGATAATTCTGAGAAGTTGAGAGTATCAGAATCTGAGGCTAAGTCTAAAGCTCTGAACAACTCAGACTCTGAAGCTTCTGAACCTAAGGGTAAGATGAAGGCAGATGTTAAAACCCTGCCCAAATCTAAGTCTAAAGGTCCTAAGTCTAAAAGTAAGAGGAAATCAGACTCTGAACCTAAATCTGTTCAGAATCTGAAGTATTCAGAACCTGAAACTAGCAAGTCTCAGAAGCTTAATAAATCTGATTCAAATTTTTCAAAGACTGGGTTCATTAAAATTTCAAAATCTGTTCAACCAGTCAATGTAAAACATTTTCAATCTCAGAATGATAGGCAAAGCAAGCCAAAGCAAACCAATAAGTTTTCTGCTTCAAACTGTTTTAAGAAAGGCAAAACTGAAGCTTGCCTTGTGCCTGAAGTAAACAAAGTCAGAATTCTGAAGAGATCAGAACCAAAGTACTCAATGGTTCAAACTCTGAACAAATCAGAACCAAAGACCTCCAAGTCTCAGGTTCTGAAAAAGTCTGAGTCCAAACCTTTGAGAACACAGGTTCTGAAGCACTCAGGTTCTGAAAGTCAGACTTATTCAAGATATAAGGATTCATATCCTAAATATCAGAACAAGTCTGAACATCATAACTTCAGACACAAGTTTAAAAACCAAAACCTTTCAGGACTAACCCCAAAGGACCCATGAAAATCTGGGTACCTAAGTCTGAAATTATTTCAATTGCAGATATGCTTGTCATCCAAAGAAAAGGAAAGGTCCTGGTACCTGGACAGTGGATGCTCGCATCATATGACAGGGGACAAGTCTATGTTCCAAACCCTGACTCTGAAAGAGGGAGGAACTGTGGGATTTGGAGGAAGTCAGAAAGGAAAGATCATTGGTACTGGTAAGATAGGTAATTCTTCCCTGTACATTGATAATGTTTGGCTGGTAGATGGACTTAGACATAATTTACTTAGCATAAGTCAATTATGTGATAGTAATTATGAAGTCCTGTTTAATAAGAACACTTGCACTGTAATCAATAATGAAAATAAGTCTGTAGTGTTCAGAGGCTGTAGGAAAAACAATGTTTACAAAATAAACTTTTCTGATTTGGTTCAGTAGAAGGTAGTTTGCCTTCTGTCTGTGAGTGATGAGAAGTGGGTCTGACACAAAAGGCTGGGACATGCTAACTGGAGACTTATCTCTAAGCTTAGCAAGTTACAGATGGTCAGAGGCTTACCCCAGATTGATTATCACTCAGATGCTCTGTGTTCAGCATGCCAAATTGGAAAGTTTTCTAAAACTTCTTTTAAACCAAAGAACATTGTTTCCACCTCAAAACCTCTAAAACTCCTTCACATTGATTTGTTTGGTCCTGTTGGAACAGCTTCAATCAATGGGAAGAAGTATGGACTTGTGATTGTTGATGATTACAGTAGGTGGACTTGGGTTAAATTCCTCAGAACCAAAAATGAAACATATGATGTGTTTTTTAAATTTTGCAAACAAGTACAAACTGAAACTGATTTGAAAATTTTGAAAATCAGAAGTGATCATGGTGGTGAATTTGAAAATGAACCTTTTGAAAACTTTTGTGAAGACCATGGAATTTTCCATGAGTTCTCATCTCCTAGAACTCCACAACAAAATGGAGTTGTAGAGAGAAAGAACAGGTCTTTACAAGAAATGGCAAGAACCATGATCCATGAGTCTAAAATTGCTAAGTACTTTTGGGCAGAAGCTGTAAACACAGCATGTTATATTCAGAACAGGATCTATATCAGACCCATTCTGAATAAAACAGCATATGAATTATTTAGAGGAAGAAAACCAAGTATTTCTTATTTTCATCAGTTTGGTTGTACATGTTACATACTAAACAATAAGGTCAACCTAAAGAAATTTGATGCCAAGGCTCAAAATGGTACCTTTTTAGGTTACTCAGAGAGATCTAAGGCATACAGAGTGTATAATTCTGAAACACAAGTTGTTGAAGAAGCTACACACATTAGGTTTGATGATAAGAAGCCTGGTAGTGAAATACCAGAGCTGGTTGAGAGTTTTGCAGATGTCAGAATCTCAGAAGAGCCTTCAGAAGCTGAATCCAGTTCAGGTTCTGATGAAGGTTCAGAAGCTGAAAACAATGAAGACTCTGAGAAACTCTCCAGCAATGACACTACTCCTGATGCTAATCAAGACCAGCATGGTTCTGAACAAATCCCTGGTGGCCCTTCAGAAGCTAATCCACCCAGAACCTCATTCAAGTACAAGTCTTCACATCCTGAGGAGTTAATCATTGGAAACAAGAACAGTCCAAGGAAGACAAGATCAGCATTCACTCAGAATGAGTCCATGCTTGGCCTGCTATCCATGATTGAGCCCACAACTGCTGATGAAGCACTTGCTGATGATGGTTCGATTGTAGCAATGCAAGAAGAGCTGAACCAATTTCAAAGAAACGATGTATGGGATCTTGTTGCAAAACCTGATCAGAAGAACATCATTGGAACAAAATGGGTGTTCAGGAACAAGCTCAATGAACAAGGAGAAGTGATCAGAAACAAGGCTAGATTAGTAGCTCAAGGGTACAGCCAGCAAGAAGGAATAGACTACACTGAAACATTTGCTCCAGTAGCAAGACTGGAAGCAATCAGGTTACTTCTTTCTTATGCTATTAATCATGATATAATCTTATATCAAATGGATGTTAAGAGTGCTTTCTTAAATGGTGTAATTTCTGAAGAAGTGTATGTTAAACAACCTCCTGGTTTTGAAGATGTAAAATATCCAAATCATGTTTTTAAACTTAAGAAGTCTTTGTATGGTCTGAAACAAGCTCCCAGAGCTTGGTATGAAAGGCTGAGCAACTTCTTAATTAAAAATGGTTTTGTAAGAGGTGAAGTTGACAATACACTCTTTAGAAAAACTGTTAAGAAAGAAATCTTAATTGTACAAATCTATGTTGATGATATCATATTTGGTTCTACTAATGCCTTCCTTTGCAAGGAATTTTCTAAGTTAATGCAGGATGAATTTGAAATGAGCATGATGGGTGAGCTGAAATTCTTCTTGGGAATTCAAATCAACCAATGCAAAGAGGGTGTTTATGTTCATCAGTCCAAATACACCAAGGAGCTTCTGAAGAAGTTCCAGCTGGATGATTGCAAGCTGATGACAACACCTATGCATCCCACCTGCACATTAAGCAAAGAGGACAATGGCACCAAAGTAGATCAGAAGCTGTACAGAGGTATGATAGGTTCTCTCCTATACTTAACTGCTTCTAGGCCAGATATTTTATTTAGTGTATGTCTGTGTGCTAGGTTCCAATCAGATCCTAGAGAATCTCATATGACTGCTGTCAAGAGAATCTTCAGGTATCTGAAAGGTACAACTAATTTGGGACTTCTGTATAAGAAATCTCTAAATTATAAGATAGTTGGATTCTGTGATGCTGACTATGCTGGGGACAGGATTGAAAGAAAATCCACCAGTGGAAACTGTCAGTTTCTTGGTGAGAATCTGATATCCTGGGCCAGCAAGAGACAAGCAACCATTGCTTTGTCAACAGCAGAAGCAGAATACATCTCAGCTGCAAGTTGTAGCACACAACTGCTCTGGATGAAACATCAATTAGAGGATTATCAGATTCATGCAGACAGTATTCCTATTTATTGTGATAATACTGCTGCTATATGTCTGTCTAAAAATCCAATTTTGCATTCTAGAGCCAAGCACATAGAAATAAAACATCATTTTATAAGAGATTATGTTCAGAAGGGTGTTTTGGATATTCATTTCATTGATACTGATCATCAATGGGCTGATATATTCACAAAACCCCTAACAGAAGATAGATTCAATTTTATTAAAAAGAATCTGAACATGCATTTTATCTCTTGAAAATGTGCTTGAATCTGAATGAATTCCTTGATTCTGAGTTTATCATAAGCTAAGACTTATCAAACACTCATCTTCTGAGAGTTTGAATAAAGTTAAGCCTGAAAAACTTCAGAGTCTGGAGGATCAGAACCTGAATTTTCTGACTTCTGAATCTGATAAAAATCTAATGTTGGTCAGAATCTGATAAGTATAGCTATGGGCAATGATGATTAAAGCTTTGAAAGTTTATACTCTAATCCTCCCAAAGTCATCAAGTAAAAAATGTGATTTTCTGCTCTGATACTCAATGTTAAAATTGCTTAACAAACAATTTTCAAGTTGGTATCAGTTTGTTTTCAAAATGTTTAGCACAGACACATTTTAAAAGCCCAGTGTATCAGACTATGTTCAGTCTTTAGAAATGTTTTTATTTGGTATCAGTTTCTGAATTAAAACCTTTTAAGATGGTATCAGACTCTGAGATAAACCTTCATTTGGTATCAGGTTCTGATATCAGTTCAGCAGTCTTAACACTGTCTTTTGATATCAGACTCTGAGACAACATCCTCAATTGGTATCTAGCTCTGATATTTTTTAAAAAATAGCCAAGATTTGCTCTGATACCTTCTTGAGTTGTTTTGCTCTGATACTGAACCAATTTATACTGAACAAGTCATGTCTGAACACAGAATGACCTGGTCAGAAGCTCCAAACTTTTTCTGCTTCTGAACAGCATTCTAATTTTAAATGCAAGTCATATACTCCTTGAAAGTCAAGTATGCTCTGATACTCATCTTTGCTGCTTGATTATCCATATGATTGCATAAATATCTCACAACTTCAGTTGGTTCAACCCCCCTGTACTGAATCTTGTTGAAATGTTTTCAAACTTAGTGTCAGAACTCTTTTAAAACTCCTTTACAAAGGGGACATTGAACTGCTTTGATACCTGCTTTTAAACTCTTTTCAAAATCTTTTCTACTCTGAAACAGATACTTTCAAACTCTCTTGACAAAGGGGGAGAAATTTTTCTGTCTTAAGGGGAGAAAGTAGTACTTTTTGTTGATGACAAAAGGGGGAGAAAAGTAAAACAAGTATTAAAGCACCTGAGCTCAAAAATAAGTTAAAATTGTCAGAAGATAAGCTTATCAAGCTCTGATACAATTGTTAGGATTAAGCTCTGATACAATTGTTAAGCTAGCTCTGATACTGATCAGTTAAGCTCTGATACAATTCTGACTAAATTTAACTTATGAGAACAGTTCTTAAACTCTTAGCCTCTGAAGTGAAATTCTGGCTTTGATATTTTTTTGTGAGATACATTACTCTTAGTGAGTAAATGGAAGTTAAAATAACTTGGATAAGACTCAGGGAGCTTACAAAACTCATCCTGTGGATTATCAGACTTAGGGGGAGAGATTACAAACCTCAGAACCTGAAGTCAACAAGTCATTTTAAATTCTGAGTGTAAATTTCACTATATTGTTTTAAGTTAAGATTAATTAACATGGATAAGAATCAAGGGGAGCTTACAAACCTAACCTTGAGGATTGTCAGACCTAAGGGGAGCTTACAAACCTCTCCTGAAGTCAGGTTGTTAATTAAACTTAACAACAATTCTGAAATTTTCACACTTATGTTCTTAACTAAACTTAATTAACTTGGATCAAACTCAGGGGGAGCTTACAAACCTCACACCCTGCAGTTAACTTGTTAATTAAGTTAACAACAATTTTCTGTTTTAATACTTATGTTTGTCATCATCAAAAAGGGGGAGATTGTTGGAACAAAATGTGTTTGACAAGTCTCTTATAAAATAAAGGGGAGATTGTTGAAACATTTATGTGTAAACATATCTCTCTTTATGGTTTTGATGATAACAAAGTGTTAAAGAGAAAATTGGTTATTTGTTAATGCTTTGTTCAAGTGTTTCAGAACCACATGCTTAATAAGTATTGATTGATAATGGTTATGAAGAACAAGCTAAAGAGCAAGAAGGAAAGCCAAGAAGCATGGTTGCAAAGCTAAAAGGAAAACTGGTCCTGAAGAAATGCTTCTGAAGAAGTGCTCCTGAAGTAAGAGCTTCTGAAGAGGTCCTGAAGAAGTGCTACTGAAGTGAAGTCTCTGAAGTACTCCTGAAGTGGTGCTCCTGAAGTGCAGCTTCTGGGTCTGAAGGCAGCTTCTGAAGTCTGAGTGCCTCTGATGAAGTCAACACAACAGTCAACTCCTGAAGCCAGCTTCTGATCCGTACAACTGAAGCAGCTTCTGATCACTGTTCACTGAGAAGCTTCTGAAGCTGATGTGGCATGGATTTTGACCAGTACTGTGCGCATTTAATGCCTGGATGTGTCAGAACAACTCAATGGAACAGTTGTCTCCCTGACCCAAACATTCTCCAGTTTTTAAGGTGGGCAAATTCAAAAATGGCACCTGCCCTGTTCTGACAGATAAAGTGCAGCACACAATTGCAGTAACCTAGTCCAATTGCAACGGCTAATTTCCTCAATTCAAGCAAATCTTCAACAGCTCTATTTTTATCTATAAAAGGAGGAAGATTCGAAGAAGAAAAATGTTGAAGACTCTTTGAAACGCATTGCTGAACCTGCACTCTGTTTTCTGTCAAAAACTGTCAAGTTCATAAAAACTCTTAGAAATTCTTTAGTCTTGTAACTTAGAATTTTTTAAGGTTAAGAGTCTTAACCTGTGTTGTATTTAGAGAACACCTCTGATATTTTATCAAGTGTTCATCCCAAACTCCTTTACTTGTAAACCAGTTTGGTCCCTAAAGTCTTAGTCTGTATACTAAGCAATTGTAACCTCATTCCTTTGTGGTCTGAGTCAGAAGTCTCGTCTTAGTGACTTGAGCATTGGGAAGTCTCTTGTCTTAGTGACTTGAGCATTGGAAGCCTCTTCCTTGGTGGTTGAGCATAGAAGCCTCTTTCTTTGTGATTGAGCAACTGGAAGTCTCTTCCTGTGTGGTTGAGCATTGTGTAATCTTCAGATTATAGTGAAACTCTCTTGTTGGATACAAGGGGACAGGACTACTTCTCACATTGAGAAGGAACCTGTATAATTTGTTGTGTTTTTTTCCCTTACCTCTTTAACTTGTTTAATCCGCTGCATACATTCTGATAACAGTTCAGAACCTGGTTCTGAACTTGTGCTAAATCCTTGAAAAAGAAAAGAACAAGTTTTTAGAGTCACACAATTCAACCCCCCCTTCTTGTGTGTGTGTTTGTAATATCCCGCTTAGAAGTATCAGTTATAAGCGTTAGAAACTTCGTTTGCAAGCAATGGCAAAGTGGTAATAAGAGAAGTGGCATAGTTGTAATTAGTGAGAAAAGGCTTATAGGATAAATATGAATATTTCTAAGGTTTTCTACTCATTTTTCCTCACTCCAAAATCTGAATATTGCTCTTCCTTTCTCCTCTCTTTTTCGTCCCCCATCCTCACCATTATCATCTCATCAATCATCATCCTCAAAGAATCAAACTCCTTCCTAAACTCTTGTTATGCAAGCAAGCTTATTTTGGGAGAATTTGGAGCAAGAAGAAGTTAAAGAAAAGCAAGAGAAGAGCAAGAGATGAGCTAGGGTTTTGAGGAAGTTAGGAAGCAAGCTAACCAGCACCAAATCATGTATAAGGTGAGCTCCTAGTGGGTTTAGAACCCTCTTTGTTCAAGTTTTGAGGTTTATAGTCATATGATCAAGTTTGTGATTCATAGAACCCTAGTTCCCCTTTGTTGGAATTTCCTTGATTAAACATGTTATAAGTTGTTTATATGCCTTAGGAATAAGCCATAAGCTGTATGATGTTTGAGTGTGTTTGATTGTGCCAAAAATGGTGAAAATTATGCTTTGAAACTACCCTATGCTGTCCAACTGCAGGTAAAATCGTGTCACGATTCTGCAACCGTGTCACGATTTTACAGGCAGAAACCAACACGATTTCTGGGTATGAAATCGTGACACGATTGCCAAATCGTGTCACGATTGCCCAATCGTGTTACGAATCGTGTCACGATTTGACAGCTTACAGGGGACACTTTGATTTTCAACTTCTCTTGCACCATTTCAGCCATCCATTACTAACTCAAACTCATTAAGCGATGTGTAATGGCTATGTATGTCTTTTAAATGTTAAAGGACCTATCCCTTAGAGCATGATTAGATCATTAGGGAAGGCTTATAGCTTGATAATTTGAGAGCCTAAAGAGGTGAACAAAGTTATAGAAGTGTTCCTTTGGAATGCATAAGCATGGGAATGTATCAGCAATCATAGTTAAAGATATGCTTATAGAGTTGGTTCTCCAACAATTATAGGTGACTCATGAGAACGATGAGCCAATAATCATAGGTTATATGTCATAGGAATGTTATACGATCATAGTACTGATTATATGTTTATATGTCAAAGTTAAAGAAATATTCAAAGATATTGGCGTGCTTGCACGTTTCACAGTCATAGGGCGTGTTCATCAGACTCCGGGATTCGCCGGATGGGACTTCACCGAGAGGGTTGTCCACACGTTTCATAGGGAGTCCGGTGTTAGCCTGATATGATAGGAGTTTCACCGGTTTATAGGGAGACGTATCTCGGGGTTGCTCCACCCGGGGTGCCCTCCGTAAAATGAACTCAGATTAATTGTTTGTTCAACGCTAACAGCTAACATAAAACTGCTATCGAACTGTTTATATGTTTTATGTTTTATAGTTATAGTCAAAGTTACAGTTACAGTTACAGTTATAGGAAACTCACCGTTAGAGTTATAGACAGTTAACAGAATGTGGTCCTAGGTTTCCCCTCGACCACTAAGTTATAGTCATAGGAAGTTACAGTTATAGTTAAGGCCAGATCATAGTATAGTCATAGGCAGTTTAAAGATATGAGAAGACTTAAAGTCATAGGAAGATAAAGACTTGGCGATCCTAGGAAATCCCCGAGATTGCCAAGGTAGGCATGGCGACCCTAGGTTCCCTGTGGTTGCCAACAGCAGGTTGGGCTGGAGCTCACTGAGACATTATGTCTCATCCCATTCCTTCTGGTGCAGGTTTACAGGTAAGTCTGAGGTTCGTGATGAAGATCTTCACAAAGGTACTGGATGGAGTACAGTTGCTCGTGGTGTACCAGCTCAGGAGCTTGTTGGACAGTATAAGCAATGTAATAGTATTGGATAATTGTACAGACGAGTAAACTTGTATTCATTCATTTGTGATGTATTATTATTATTATTGAAATTTTTATATGTATCCAGTATCAGTTTAACACACATGCTAACATACTAGTTAAAGTTAGTATGGGTGTTACAATTGGTATCAGAGCAGGTCGATTCAGACCGTGCCATGGGTCATTTAAGATTCAATAAAAGTAGTGGAATCATTGGGTTCCGGATGTTGTTCTAAAGGTCACATCTAGTTGAGCCTGATCAACTCAGTCTAGTATATGACAGTTAGGACAAATATCCGAGAGCTGAATGTGACCAAGGAGGAAAGAAGTGTACGAAGGGTAAAGGTTAAGACGTCAGATTTTAAGACGAAATTGGCAAGTGTTTAATGTCAAAGGATGGTTCTCTAACAGTGAAGTAATTGAGCCTGTTAATGGCAAAGTTCAGGAATACAAGAGGTATTTAAGAGTAAGGTCAAGTACCTTAACCAGTTGGACGCATCCTTGAGCGATGCCTTCTCCAAGGAGATGTGTAGAGTAAAGAATTACGGAATACATTAACGGGGACCGAAATTTGGAAAGTTAAAGTGAATTGTAAATTAGAGTTTTAATTCCGGCTGCAGATGCAAAGGATTGTGATACCCAACCCAACTACTTGGAGTAAGGAATTATCAGTTAATTATTGGACGCTCTGGACTTCCAGTAAGGATATAGTGTGTAAGGATGGAAGGACTTGCGCACGTAGATTGGATAAAATTTAAATATCTGATAGGTAAGAGACTCATTTATGGATTAAGCGAAATATCGGACAGATGAACCAGATTACCTTTTTTTTTTATGGGTCGTCAAGATGCTTAGTATGAAGAAACGCAAGCTTAGCGATAAGCGAAGTAAACCCCCTGTAAGGGTATGAAATAAAAGGTTGAATCTTATGTCATCAGATTATAGTAGACCGGTTTCGAAGATTAAACAGGAAGATTGTCACTAACGTACAAGTTGTAGTTAAAGCTATGGTTAATGTTAAGGAGTTCTATGTTTTCTTTTGATCGGCTCCTTACACGAGTTTTCAGTTTAGCCGACAAAGATCACATTATGTTGGTATGTGTTAAGACGGTAGAAAATACATACCTCGGATTGTTCGAAACCACGAAGAGGGCAACGGTCGAGAAGACATATGGACTATTATTCAGATAACAAGATTAGAAGGGAATAGTGGATACAGTAATAAGTCATAGGAGGGACCCAGTGGAAATGTTAAGTATTGAAGTTTACAGATTTATTAATCGGGTATTCGAAGAGGTGTATCATGTGTTTGAATTTACAAGAGAGCCGGTAAAAGTTGAGTTTTATACAGACGGATTATTCCCGGAGCAATCCGAGAAGTGACCAAGAGTTATGTTAGAGTTATGTGGACTTGAGTGTCTTGGAAAAAGGGTTGTGGATGTGAAATCCCTACGGATAATTATAGGATGAGACTCGATTCATTAATCGATTAGGTATATGAAAGACGAGAATCTCCGGAAGTCATAGAATGATTCTAGAAGTTACCACAAGTAAATAATGTATGAACTTAAGTTGTTTTAACAGGAGCATCGTTGGGCTCGTATTTATTGTTAAGGACTGTTTACAGGTTTCGGCGTGTTACGTGAAAGTAAGAATTTCGTTTATGTTCGAAAGGAAAAGCAAAGTCAAGCGTCGAGCAATCAGTAAGTTTAACAGGTGGTTTAAACCATAAGAGAAATTATAATGTAAGACGGTTACGTATGGTAACTACAAAGTTATAAAGTCAAAGGATTGGCCAAGGAGATTTTATATGGTAATAGTGGTGTATTACTTCTATTTCAAGGTGAATTGTTTAAATCAGAGTTGCGCAGCGGGGAAGTAGTCAAAGGATGAGCTAATGAACAATTCAAACTTGAAGTTTAGAGAAAAAGGATGTTTGTGAAGTCCTTGCCAGATGAATTACAGGAAAGGTATTCAGAGATTAATTCTCAAGTTACAGAATAATCATAAGTAATGATGACTTGAACTTATCATCAGTTCTATGGAAATTTAATAGATAAGTCGAGGGATGTTTCAGATCTCGAAACTCATGGGATAAGAGAATCGAAGCAGTTTGACAATTTAAAAGGATGTGTTTACAGCAAAATAAGTACATAGCGAAGGAGGCTACATTTTATACGGTGATCTAGCTGTTTAGCTCAGTAACTTTAAGTTAACTTGAATGGTAAGTTTAACCGAAGAGGAATTATGCCGTGGTATGCAGTTATTCCGCATCGTATCCACGTTATGCTAGCATGTCGCATGTAACAGGTTATGATTAGTATTATGTATACTGATCAGGCAGAGTTTATGCTACTTAGATAGTAGTGTAACATATTTTATAGTCGTGTGACATGTATCGGTAACCGCGGTACGCAGTCGGTAATGTTTTAGCAGGAAAGTCTCAGTTGAGAAGTTCAGAAATTCTTGAACTTAATGTTAACAGTTAAAGGAAGGAAATGTTTTACACCGATCAGAAGAGTACTCATAGTTTATAGTAAAAGGCTACGTGAATTGAAGTTATGAATTAAAGGATTCAGAGTTTAAGAGTGCTATTTTGAATAGCGAACAGAATAGAGTTTTCTTTAGAAAACGGAGAATGTTCTTGAACGAAATGAGTTACAACGTCTATGGGACGTAATCATAGTTACATATGGGATTGTAGTTACTCAAAGAGTACAAGCATGAGTTAAGAGTAAAAAGGGTGACTAAGTTGGCGTGGTATTGTCTCGAAATACATGTCGACTAAGTATAATGTCCCATTAGTTGGACAGTGATGATGCGGCGTACAGTGTATCCGATAGTAGTGTACACGTGCCCGATCATGCATGGAAGCTATGTGTTATGGACTGTATTATATGATGATATGTGAGACGGCTTATGCTACACGTCATTTGTACTAGACTTTCATAAGTTTGAAATTATTAGTAAAGAAAGTATTAATTCCATGAGTAAAGGATATCTTGATTGATACAAGATTGTCAGAGTCATAGAAAGAAGAAGAAAGCCCCTAAGACCTTAACTACGTGTTAACGTTGATTATATAAATCGGAACAATAGTGGCTCATATGATTTCTCGAGCCTTAAGGATTCCCGCAGAGGGAATGTGAGCAATGCTTATGGTTGTGATAATAGCTACACCAGGACAACAGAAAGAAAGGAATGTAAACCATAAGTTCAGCCACCACTGGGAATTTGAATCGTGGAGGTAGTTGTAATAGATTTCATTTCCGTCTGAGAATACCCAAGATCAGATATCTTCCAGTGTAAGAATAAATGTATGAGAAGAATGATACGAATGTGACAGTAAAAGGTCGTCATGCGAGGCGAAAGTTATAGACAAGAATTCTTTTGAATTAAAGACAATGTAATAGATTCCTCGGAAAATCGTGATAATTGTGGAAACAGATTGACTCGACGTCTTCAGGGTAATATGGAATGGTCAATTAAAGAAGAACTGATAGAGTTCAGTAAAGGAAATCAAAGGTTTAATAATTTTACTTTGGATTTACAAGAAATATGTCAGACAGAGGACATAGTCAGATAATATGAATAAGTTGGTTCGGATAACCATACGTCATAGCGAGTGATAGTTATGTAACATGCATCAGATCTTTCAGCAGGAGAGAGATTGTCATATGTTTTGGTTAGTGGAAACGGGAATCATGGCTAAAGAACAAGTTTTAACCAGTATGGTTTAATCAGGATGCGTGACTAATCTACATGTCGGACCCTAGAGTTGCCATGAAATCCAAATGAGCTAATAGAATTGGAAATTTTCATAGTAGTGGAAGAGGTTGAAAGGATTTATCTTTCAGGATCTCATAAGGATTTTCTAAATTTCGAGGACGAAATTTCTTTAAGGGGGGTAGAGTGTAATATCCCGCTTAGAAGTATCAGTTATAAGCGTTAGAAACTTCGTTTGCAAGCAATGGCAAAGTGGTAATAAGAGAAGTGGCATAGTTGTAATTAGTGAGAAAAGGCTTATAGGATAAATATGAATATTTCTAAGGTTTTCTACTCATTTTTCCTCACTCCAAAATCTGAATATTGCTCTTCCTTTCTCCTCTCTTTTTCGTCCCCCATCCTCACCATTATCATCTCATCAATCATCATCCTCAAAGAATCAAACTCCTTCCTAAACTCTTGTTATGCAAGCAAGCTTATTTTGGGAGAATTTGGAGCAAGAAGAAGTTAAAGAAAATCAAGAGAAGAGCAAGAGATGAGCTAGGGTTTTGAGGAAGTTAGGAAGCAAGCTAACCAGCACCAAATCATGTATAAGGTGAGCTCCTAGTGGGTTTAGAACCCTCTTTGTTCAAGTTTTGAGGTTTATAGTCATATGATCAAGTTTGTGATTCATAGAACCCTAGTTCCCCTTTGTTGGAATTTCCTTGATTAAACATGTTATAAGTTGTTTATATGCCTTAGGAATAAGCCATAAGCTGTATGATGTTTGAGTGTGTTTGATTGTGCCAAAAATGGTGAAAATTATGCTTTGAAACTACCCTATGCTGTCCAACTGCAGGTAAAATCGTGTCACGATTCTGCAACCGTGTCACGATTTTACAGGCAGAAACCAACACGATTTCTGGGTATGAAATCGTGACACGATTGCCAAATCGTGTCACGATTTGACAGCTTACAGGGGACACTTTGATTTTCAACTTCTCTTGCACCATTTCAGCCATCCATTACTAACTCAAACTCATTAAGCGATGTGTAATGGCTATGTATGTCTTTTAAATGTTAAAGGACCTATCCCTTAGAGCATGATTAGATCATTAGGGAAGGCTTATAGCTTGATAATTTGAGAGCCTAAAGAGGTGAACAAAGTTATAGAAGTGTTCCTTTGGAATGCATAAGCATGGGAATGTATCGGCAATCATAGTTAAAGATATGCTTATAGAGTTGGTTCTCCAACAATTATAGGTGACTCATGAGAACGATGAGCCAATAATCATAGGTTATATGTCATAGGAATGTTATACGATCATAGTACTGATTATATGTTTATATGTCAAAGTTAAAGAAATATTCAAAGATATTGGCGTGCTTGCACGTTTCACAGTCATAGGGCGTGTTCATCAGACTCCGGGATTCGCCGGATGGGACTTCACCGAGAGGGTTGTCCACACGTTTCATAGGGAGTCCGGTGTTAGCCTGATATGATAGGAGTTTCACCGGTTTATAGGGAGACGTATCTCGGGGTTGCTCCACCCGGGGTGCCCTCCGTAAAATGAACTCAGATTAATTGTTTGTTCAACGCTAACAGCTAACATAAAACTGCTATCGAACTGTTTATATGTTTTATGTTTTATAGTTATAGTCAAAGTTACAGTTACAGTTACAGTTATAGGAAACTCACCGTTAGAGTTATAGACAGTTAACAGAATGTGGTCCTAGGTTTCCCCTCGACCACTAAGTTATAGTCATAGGAAGTTACAGTTATAGTTAAGGCCAGATCATAGTATAGTCATAGGCAGTTTAAAGATATGAGAAGACTTAAAGTCATAGGAAGATAAAGACTTGGCGATCCTAGGAATCCCCGAGATTGCCAAGGTAGGCATGGCGACCCTAGGTTCCCTGTGGTTGCCAACAGCAGGTTGGGCTGGAGCTCACTGAGACATTATGTCTCATCCCATTCCTTCTGGTGCAGGTTTACAGGTAAGTCTGAGGTTCGTGATGAAGATCTTCACAGAGGTACTGGATGGAGTACAGTTGCTCGTGGTGTACCAGCTCAGGAGCTTGTTGGACAGTATAAGTAATGTAATAGTATTGGATAATTGTACAGACGAGTAAACTTGTATTCATTCATTTGTGATGTATTATTATTATTATTGAAATTTTTATATGTATCCAGTATCAGTTTAACGCACATGCTAACATACTAGTTAAAGTTAGTATGGGTGTTACAGTGTTTTTCTCACCTTCATATACAAAAGGGTGGCAAATGCAATATTTTGGCCAAAAACAACATAATGAATCGATTCACTTAATGTGTGATTCGATTCAGACAGCAAAAAGACAAGCAAGATGAGATATGAAAATTGATACGATTCAGACCAAAAATGAATCGAATCATATTGCCCAGGATCAAGTTGATACGATTCAATTACAAATGAATCGAATGAACAAGCCAAAGAACAAGTCGAGAAGAAATTAGTGATACAAATCAACCAAATTTGATACGATCCATGAATGATATGATTCATCAATTCATGAATCAATTCAAAATTCACAAGACACATGGGAAAATGGCAGATACTTCTTATGATACAATTCAAATCAATTTGAATCGAATCAAACTACTACAAACAGATTTTTGCCAAGAGAAAATAACTTTTCTATATGTGTATACCACTCTAGACACAAGGAACATTAGGACACATGCAGAGGCGGAGCCCTTCATGGGCTAGGGTGGGCCACGGCCCACCCGAGAAAATTAAAAAATTAACGATTATAGGTCTATTTTGCGATATTTTATACAATTTTACGTCGGTTTTAGCTTTCGGCAGATCCATATTCTCGCAAAGTGATGTAGTGGCCCACCCAAAAAAATTAAAATAAATAAATTACAGGTCTATTTTGTGAGACTTTAAACAATTTTTCAAACGGTTTTAGTTTTCGACGGTTTCAAAAGTAACATACGTGATTTTTGTTATGTTTATACTTGACTGGTTAGCGGAGGCTTATAGATCTTCTAACTTGTTTGGGTTTCAAATCCCCCGTATATTGTCCTGTCCACTGAAAATTCACTCATTTAACAGTTGTACTATAAAAAAAAGCTTCATAATTTATAGCAGTTGTAAAATATGTAATTCGATTTTTTTTTTAAAGTATTCACCCTAGTTTTTTAGTCAAACTCCGTCATTACAACTTTGTGCTTAATGCTTATTGCAATTTTAATTTTGTGTTTATATATTATAGTTTATTATAGTGGCCCACCCGAGCTTTTTTTTCTGGCTCCGCCACTGGACACATGAGAAGACAATTGTTAGGTGCTTTAACATGATTCTGGCCTATATCAATCAACAATAAAACATCATCAAATGAACCTATCTAATAAACAATATCGCGTATCTAACGAACATCATCAAAACAAAGACTTAAGGCTACATATGGCTTCACTTAATGATAAAAAATTTAAGTTTTAAAGGACTTGAAACATGTAAATTAAATTTGTATTGCTCTTCTGTGAACTTATGAAGTTCATCACCTGGGCTGATGATATGATATTCACGTCAAGTGTTGGTGCTCACTATCTTTAGTTGTACGTTACTTCTTCAAATCAGGTGTATATGCAAAAGAAAATCTAATGTCAATATATTTGAGAAATCTATTATATATTAATTTAGTTTGGAACTTTTAGACCCATACCATTAATATTTTAATAGATAATATATCTTAATTTTTTTAATAGATAATATGTCTAATTTTAGACATATTATCTTTATTTTTGAAATATTCCCCATAAAAAAAGGTCTAAAAACTTTTAAGTCTGACAAATAAAAAGTTTTCGATGTGATTTTTTTTTAGGCGAGACATCGTACAAATGTGGTATCTATGGCCCCTAGACTTGCAACTCTAATGTGAAGTGGAAGTCGAAGGGTCATTATGAGATACTTGTTCATTGTTTGTACTGATTTACACTTTGACACGTGTTTTTGTTGTTTTATCTTGATGACGTAAAGATGCGACTAACATTTTTCAAGTATGTATCAGGATCGTTGAATCTTACTGGTTTTGTGTGACACCGTTTGATCGTAATGATTCATATTATAACTATAACTATTTCTTTATAAGTCTCTTCGTTTCAATTTCAACCACTTTCACAATTTTTATTTATGCAATTTTGCTTCCGTTCATTCTTCGAATTCTTTTATGGGTTTGTGGTTCGACCTCTCTATTTAAGTGTTCAATTTCGTGGAACATTACTAATTAAGTTGACTTAAATGCACATTAGGTCATACGTATTTTTTAAGAGTGAAGTTTTGGTTACATTATTTTAAAAATCAACTTTTTGTCCTCCTATATCATTTCTTTTTGTTTTGGTCCCCACCTAGACGCTGCCATGTCTTCAAAATCGACCCTCAAAATGGGGTGGTGGACCAAAACTTATAAAAATTAAAATAAGGGGACCAGAAAGTTAATTTTTAAAATGAAGGATTAAAACTTCAATTTTTTAAAAATAGAGGAACCAGATGTGTATTTAGCATAGAGTTACATAGTTACACTAAGTACAACTGTTTTGATTTATGTGTGTGTGTGGTGGAACCTTAAGGAATATTGCAAAGGTTTTTATCACATCTTGGTTGTTGTTTCAATTTTGATTAGTACATTTGAGTTCCTTCTAATAAATTTATAAACACACGATACATTTGTTTAGATAATGAGGTTGTTGTGAATTCGAACAAATAATTACATCAATAAAACTTAGATGTGTAGAGCAAAGGAAGTAGTAATCAATGAATAAAGTAGCTTCAAGCAACAACAACAACAAATAGACTTAAATCTAGGTGTGAAGCAACACCACAAACATATTCAAAGCAACAAAGATAACAAAGAAGAGAAGAAAACAAACACACCAATATTGTTTACCCAGTTCGGTCCAATAAATGACCAACTTTGGGGGAGAGAGCAGCTCTCTGATCCACTATGATGAAAGCGATACAAAGATATTACAAGAAATTAGCTTAAAAGCTCACAAAGAACTAAACCTAATTTCTACCCATTTTTCAAGTCACCCATACTCATAAATGAATCCTAAGAGAAAACACTAAAAGGAAACTTTTTTATCCTTCCAATTAATGAAATCTCACTACCGAATGTGTTTACAAATGTTTCCCAAGCCAAGAGAACCTTTCGCCAAAGACACTCAACCCTAAAGTTACCTCCTTTGATTTCCCAAGTTTTTTTTTCTCTCTCTCTCTCTCTAAACTTTCCTCGAAAATTGAACAATGAATGCTTATATAGTGCCTAGAACCTGTCAAAATCGTGTCACGGTAAGTCTCGTACACAGTACAATACTACAACCTTATCCTAAAATTGTGCAAGCCTGTTAAAATTGTGTCACGATTTGCCTTCCAGATGATACCTTGCATTCTGCCTAAAAAAAATCGTGTCACGTAATAAGAATCGTGTCACGATTCTTCTTTTTCAAAAGTTCAAAATTTTGAGTCAAATTACTACAAAGGTCTAGTTAGTGACCAATCAACTGGGAGTACTCAAAATCGAATTCATAAGTAATATAATCTTTGGTTAGACTTTACCTACCTTTCGATCGAGTGTTAGATTACCAGAGTTCATTCTTCTTAATGTCGAAAGGATAAGACAAAAAAAAATGTTGAGTTACAACTATTCATTATGTCCATAATTGTACGTCAAAATTGAAATATGTTTTTTTTTTAAAGAAAATTTGAAATAAGTTGAAACGATAGTTATATAATCTGATTTTTTTTTCATTTTCATATACTTTGAAAATAGATACGAGGATATTATTATGTATATTATAACATCTCAATTTTTAATAGGGATCAAATTACGTGCCACATTTTATAAACTAATTTCAACATGATAGACTTACGTAATCACAAACCAACCAATTTACATTGTACAAAAGATGGTACAACAAACTCATTTAAAATAGTTTCATTGGCCATCTATGTCGAAAGACATAAAATCATTTGTGTCCCAATGCTTAGTCTGCCAACAAGCTAAAGTCTCAAATTCTGCACCTGCTGGTTTGCTTCAGCCACTACCAATTCCCTCTCAGATTTGGGAGGATGTCTCTATGTACTTTATAACAGGCCTCCCACCTTCGAACGGTTTTACAGTTATCATGGTGGTTGTGGATAGATTATCCAAATATAGCCATTTTGCACCCTTAAAAGCTGATTTTACTAGTTTGAAAGTAGCCAAAAGTTTCATGCATCATATAGTTAAATTACATGGATTTCCCCGCAGCCTAGTCTCTGATCGTGACGAGGTCTTGACCGGTGCCTTTTGGAAGCAATTGTTCAAGTTGAGTGGCACTACATTGGCTATGAGCTCTGCCTACCATCCACAGTCTGATGGGCAAACTGAGGCAGTTAACAAATGTTTAGAGATGTACCTACGCTGTTTTGCTGGACAGGTACCTCAAAAATGGTCCAAATTGCTTGACTGGGCTGAGTTTTGGTATAATTCACCATTTCAATGCAGCATTGGAATGACACCGTTTAAGGCAGTTTATGGGAGAGACCCTCCAATGATGCTCAAGTATGATACAGCTACTGCTACACCACCTGATTTACACACCCTGCTGACTGAACGAGATCAAACACTAGTGATTCTAAGGCTAATCTTCACAGGGCTCAGCAAGTTATGAAAAAATATGCAGATGCAAAGAGAACTTTTGCTGAATTTCAGGTCGGGGATATGGTTTTGGTGAAACTCCAGCCATATATACCGACAACATTCTGTCTCCTTACACCAAAATCAGAAATTGGGACTTCTCTATTTTGGCCCTTTTCCTATCATTGAAAAGATAGGCTCGGTGGCGTATAAAGTGTTACTTCCCCCTACTGCAAAAATCCACCTAGTTTTCCACATTGTCAATTTAAAGCTCTGCAAGGGTAACCATGCAACTCAGTACCTTCCTTTTCCCCTCCTCACTTCTGACACGGGACCTATTTTAACTCCAGAAAACATATTGAACTCTAGAGTTGTGCTGCAACAAGGCAAGGAAGTACAACAAGTTCTGGTGCAGTGGCTAAATTTGTCAGCAGCTGAAGCTATCTGGGAAGACTGGACTGCATTTTCAGCCAATTATCCCAACTTTAACCTTGAGGACAAGGTTAATTTTAATGGAGGGAGTAATGTTATGAGTGGGGACAATGAGGCAATTGGAATATCAGGATCACAAGATGAGAATGGACAAGTGGCACCTGATCCTTACATCATGGAACCAAGTGGCACCTGATCCTTACATCAGGATCACAAGATGAGAATTGCTATAATAGAAAGTTCACTAAGGACTATGTTAAATAGGCCAATGATTAGCAATTGATGGGTTTGGAATTTTAGGAGTGAAAAGTGGATCTCTTCTCCCTCTGAGCTGTCAAGCTTTCTTTTACATTCTATGTACTTTCAGTCTTCAATTGGCATAGCCATATTCATAACAGATAATTGATCGAAATGGAAGAAAAATAGATAAATGATTGAAACGTTATTTAAAATTAAGTTAAGGGACCACTGATTTTTTAACATAAAGATAATTACATTAACCGCCTTTTTTTTACAAAGTTAAGCTTTTATCTTTTCGGTGACTGAAGGTGAAAAATGTAAACTTACTTTTTGATCTTCATGGTTGGTTGCGTAGTCCTCTTATGTGTTTGGGATTCGCCACCTAGCTAGGTTCTTTTGGCCGCTTCATTTTTGGTTTTGTGTTGTTTTGTATCGTTTTTAAATACTTATATGTTCTATCCTTGAGCTCCTTGTACAGGATATGATCAGTTGTGGTTTAATATATTTTATTTTTGTTTGTTCAAAAAAGTTAATGGTCACATGAACAATTGTATCTATATGATATTGTTTTATGTGTTTGTCGTGGGCTCGAGTTTTTTTTTTGGAGAAGTCAAACTAGTCCACCAAAATTGATAACGAGAAGAATCAAATTTAAAAACTTGAGACAAGAATACTCCAAAATCTCACGTCAACACCACCAGACTCGAGTTGTCTACATATATATGCTAATAAAATACTCCATTCAGTCACTATTATAAACAAATATTTATTTTTTCAGTTTCATTTAATAACTAATGTATTTGAACTATATTATAAACCAGATACATCAATTATTCAATAAATCTTAAAAAAAAATTGTTTATAATAGTGATTGGAGGGAGTAAAATCGTAGAAAAATAAATCGTACAACCTTCTTATTTTTACGCACAGTACACCGTGAATCCCTTATAGACTGATAGTATGAAGCCCCCCGCCTGTGTAACATCATTTCTTTCTTGAGGTAATAGTCATTTTGGTCCCTGATTGTGCATTTCGTTAGTCAAAATAGTCCCTAATTGTGCACTATGTTAGTCAAAATAGTCTTTGACGCTCAAATAATACATCAATACTCACAAGAACTCTTTTCATATAGGGACCTAATTGACAATATATAAGTACTTATAAGGACTGATATGACAATAAGTAAGGTACCGTTTGACCCGACTTTTTTTGTACTTCTCTACAATTTTAAGGAGAAGGTAGGTCAAACACAATATCTATTAAGTACTTACTAAAAAAATATTTTAAACATTTTTTCCCTTCAAAAAATATTTTAACATTTTTTTATTTATTATATATTTGTACAATATAATGCCAAACAACTTTTAACTTAAAATAGCTTTAAAACTAAGAAAATAATAAAGTAACAAAACAACTTTAACTTCTTTCTTAAAGCCCTTAATTTTAACTTTGTTTTAAAGTAGCTTTTGTACTGTAAAAAAGTCAGGCCAAACGATGCCTAAGTATATTGAGGGACTAATATGACAATATCAACGAAATATTTTAATGTCCTAGACTATTTTGACTAACGAAATGCACAATCAAAGACTGTTTTAAAATTTCGATACATTAAGGAACTATTGTGACTAGCCGTTACACATTCAGGGACAAAAATGACTATTACCTCTTTCTTTAATTTTTATTTGCCCTTTTCTGCGGCATAGATACATTAAAATATATAAATATGCATCGAAATGATTTATTGGGTGCAGATTATTGATGGATCCAATAGAATTGTGCGTTTCTTATGTATAAATGAGTTCTATATAAGAATAAGATTCACCAGATTGAATACTCCTTAGTAACTAGTTTTTAAGTGAGGTTATGGATGGATTGTACTGGTCACACAGAGTTCAAAACGATGTTAATTTAACAAATAACTTTTCTGGTTGTAAAGCTCTCTAATATAATTCTCTACAATTCATTGTTCCCATACGCTCTTATGTTTTCTGACTATATATATTTACTTTCCTTTTGCTAACAGCAAAATATTTACTAAAGAGAGAGTAAAAGAAGTACTCTTATGTAGTATGTTAAATAGATTTGATAAAATTAGTTCTAGTTGTTTTAAAAAAAATAGTTTTAATTAAAAGTGAGTTTAATGTAAAATATTTTATGTCTAATACATTCATATAAAAATAAATTAAACAATAAATTTGAGTATAAATATCATATTTGAATATAAAAATCATATTTGAAGTAAAATAACTACAAATCATAGCTTTGAGTTAGAATTAATTCTAAAATAAAAATCAATTATATGAAGGAAAAAAAAATTCAGAAGTTTAACATGACCAACATAATTTGCAACTACACCCTCAAAAGTTTGTTTTTTGGTACAAAAAGAGGGCAAAACTCCTAAAGAAAAGAAAAAACGAGTACAAAACAAAACAAACATTTTTAAGCATGCAAACCCTAGATATGTCATAAAAAATGGGACTCTGAAGATCTTTTGTGAAAGTTTCTAAAATTTCCATCAGATAAGAATCCAGAGTTAAGCTAACCAATCAATGCTAGCTTCTATTGTCTTCACTCTAAATATGTTTAATTTGGATTTGACATGGCAGAGAAACGAGATCTCAAATGCGACGAATCAATATTGAGTGGTCCCGTTAAGCTTGCAACTGCTCGTGACCGTATCCCTCAAAAGCTTGGAGTCACTTTCCACAATTAGTTTCCTTTATCATCATTCTTTGGTACATATCCCACATCCATGCATGGAGAGCGTCACAAGCTCCAATCTTTCGATTGTATCCTTTATGCTAACGACCATCTGAGTCTCGAAATAAACCCCCACAACCCGCTAGATCAATTGACTTCTTATATTGTTTTTATACTCAAGTGACCGTTAACCAAGAACTATGTCCAGGTATGTTCCGTGAAACAGTCAGTGATCAAAGAGCATCATTGATGTTTGTGTTAAAGGGACGATTTAAAAACCATTCTTTTTAATAAAAACACTAAAAAAACACTTCAAATGTATATTTTTTATTTTATTTTTTAAGGAAAACTAAAGATGAATTCAATGAAATAACACTAACTGTTTTTTTATGGCTTTTAAAATCACTTTTAAATATATATTATTTTTAATTTAAAAAAAAAACTTTTTCTTTTGGAACTTACCTATTTGTTAAAATAGTATTTAAGGTGTTAAATACAACATTTTAATCAATAATTATAATTTATGTATAATTTATATGTATTTAGTTATAATATGCACAATAAATAAATAAAAAATGTTGACTGATTATATGAGCAATCAAAAAGGTAGTAAGTGTTATTTTAGTTCATTCTTAGTTTTTCTTCAAAAAAAGTTTAGAATATATAATTTAATTGTTTTTTAGTGTTTTTTCTTTAAAAAGGACGGTTTTAAAACCATTCCAATTGCTGAAATATTACTTATTTTATGATTCAAATCCTTTCCAATTGAGAATTCAAGAAAGTTATTAGACAACTTCACCCATGAATGTATGACAAACTTTTCTTTTTGTGTATTGTGATGTTTTTTTTATTATATAAGTTTTTTCATACATTTAAAAAATTATCATAAACCAACAATAAATTGGTTCAAGTGGTATGAAATTTAAACCCCTTAAATAAATAGTTAGGGGTTCGATCTCATATTCTACCATATGAAATGATAACAAAAAAAAAACTTGGATTCAATCTAAGCATCAATTGGGCGTCCTTGTTATTAGCAATATATAATGAATTGAAAAAGACATAATGAGTTTATAATCAGATCATAATATGCATTTCATTCAATTATACAATAATGATACATTTTTAATTTTTTTTGACAAACCAAAATGTGATATATATTAACCACAACAGAGAGTCATTGGGAGCACAAGGTGTGCCAACAAGGCCCTAAAAAATAATACAAACAGTTCAGAAGTAACCAAAGCAAAATAAAAAATTAGCCGATGTCCAGACAAACAAAAGGGCTCAACCACCACAAGTGAAAGCATAAGCTAAAAGACTCATTATGCGCTTTCAACCACAAAAAAGAATTTAATTTCACTTTTTCTAATAGTTGGTGCTCCGTGCTGTCAATATTCTTGAATAATTTGTTGTTACGTCCGGTCCATATAACCCAAACACAACAAAGCCAAAGAAGCAGCATAAATGATCGCGCGAAGTCGAGAACCACCTGATGAGTGCACAAATTGAATAAAATGATCATATAAAAGATCTGGGTCAACTGAAGCAACACCAATCCAGGATCTAACAAGACTCCAAAGGGAAGTAAAACTGGGGCAAGAAAGAAACACATGATGAGCCCACTCTGTGGCTCCACACCCTGTCACACGCAATCGCGAATCAGAAGGGATAATGCAGCGAAACACCAAATTTTCCTTCGTCGGCAACCTATTCTGCAAGAGCCGCCACACCAAAATAGAAACCTTAAGGGGAACCTGTTTGTGCCAAATTAAATCTGAAGTAACATCCGAACGTTGAGCCTCCAGAGTAGTCAACAAGGTAAAACCACCGTAACAGATCCTCCACTATCACTTATCTGTATTAGTAGGCTGCAAAGAAACATCATGTTAAAGAATCCTACACTCCCCTAACAGATCCTCCTCCAACGCCCACAACTGATGACGCCACTGCCACGCCTCCCCTCCCTCATCCCACCCTAAATTGCGCATTTCTGCAACCATACTCAACTTGTTCTCAACCAAGTCAAAAAGGCACCGAAACCGCAAACACAATGGAACTCCACCTAACCACGGGTCAGTCCAGAAAAATGTCTCAGCTCCATTCCTAACCAATCTCACAATGCTCTCCGCAAACAACCCACCACCATCAACTCTTGCACCATCACAGATTTTTCGCTATCTCTCTCCACCACAAAGAACCACTCCTGCTCCCAACCACCAACCTCCCTGCCGCCTCACCATAACGAGCTATCAACACCCTATACCACAACCCACCTCTATCAACTACCATCCTCCAGCACCATTTTCCTAACAACACAAGGTTAAACTCCCTCATCTGCCTAACCCCCAAACCTCCATACTCCTTTCCTAAGCAAACGTGTTTCCAACCAATCCAAGAGATTTTCCTATGATCCTCACTCCCCCCCCCCTCCCCCCCCAAAAAAAAAAATAAATAAAATTATTCAATAAAGATTCAAAGGAAGAGATTGTACCTGACAGAGCTTTGACGAAGGAAAGAGCATAGACATGCAGAGAGGTCAGGACAGACTTAAGAAGAATAAAGAGACCACCAAAAGAAAGAAAGCGACTTTTCCAACCCGACAATGTATTTTTAAGTCTAGTCAAAACTGGATCCTGAAAAGACAAAAGACACGAACAGTCGCTGCCTCATTTAACCAAGAATCAACAATATTAACACCAACCAACATACTCTTATTAAAATTCACCTTTAACCCTGAAACCGCATCGAAAAGAACAAGAACCGCCCGCAAAGCACGGACATTCGCCCAACTTTTAACTCCCAACAGAAGTGTGTCATCTGCGAACTGTATATGAGAGATAATTGTAGGATTCATCGAACCAATGTTGTACCCATGGAAAAGATTAGACTGAAACATAGCTTTCATCATTATATTCAAGCCTTCTGCCGCCAACAAAAAAATAAAAAGAGAGAGAGGATCACATTGTCTCAATCCCCTCTCCAAAGGAAATTCATCAGTGGGGTTGCAATAGGCGCACACACATTCTTTAATCCACTTCCGCCACAAAGTAGGAAAAGACATTCTCCTCAAGACCGCATCTAAATACCCCTAATCCACAGAGTCATAAGCTTTTTCAAAATCCACTTTAAAAAGCAAAAGCTCCTTCTTGAATATTCGAGCTTCATCGACCACCTCGTTAGCAATTAAAATACCATCCGGAATCTGTCTATTTCGACAAAAGCCGTTTGAGACTCTGAAATAACACTGTTGATAACTAGACGTAATCTGTTTGCTAACACCTTTGCCAAAATTTTATAAAGACTTCCCACCAAGGAAATAGGCCTAAAATCATTCAATTTTTTAGGACTATCAACTTTAAGAATAAGAGCGATGAAAATATTATTTATACCTTTTGTCAAATTTCCATTCCGATGAAACTCAGAAATGAACCTCATAATATCATCATGCAATTCAGGCCAAAAATCTTTCAAGAAACCAAAATGAATACCATCTGAACTTGGGCTCTTGAAACTGTCACAATCCCAAACTGCTGCTCGAACTTCCTCCACAGAAAAAGGTCTAATCAAACTACCGTTTTCTGCTAGAGACAAAGTCTTAAACTGAAGCTCCTCTACCCTGGCCTAGCTACAGGACATGCCTGAAAGTGAGAAGAGAAGTGTGTAACCACAACTTGGCAAATCGGATGCACTCCCTCGATCATCACACCATCCACCATAATTGAAGACAAGGCATTCCGTCGCCGCCGGGTTGACAGAACGGAATGGAAATATTTAGAATTTGCATCACCTTCTCTGAGCCAAATGAGTATAGACTGCTGCCAAAAAATGCTCGTATTAATTCAGGATAAAGAATGAATGTCCAAAGTAATAGTATGCATCTCCTCAACCTTGGCTTCAGTCAGAATATCATCCTCCCTTTGCAATCTAAATCATGTAACCGAACTTTAAGAAAATCAATCTTTCCGGGTAAATTTTTACAGTGAGACACATGTCACTCCTTTAGAGCCATTTTAATTAACTTCAATTTTTCTTTCATAATAAAGCCACCCCAACCTTGAACCTGCAAAGATCTCCATTTACTAATCACAAACTGCTTGTACCCAGGAACATCCTGCCAGCATTTCAACATTCGTAAGGGGCAGGGGCCCCAGTTTTCCTCATCAACCGTCAACAACAAAGGGCAATGATCTGACAGTCCCCTTAGTTGTGCAACCTATAAACAATTAGGCCAAACCAGGAACCAATCCTCAGAGAGCAAAAACATGTCTAGCCTACTCATGGAATGACCATCACCCTTGTACCAAGTGAAGTTACACCTGCACAAAGGTAAGTCAATTAAACCATTATTCCCTATAAACTGATTAAACCAGAGAAACATCCAAAGACCTATAATGAGGCCTCACATACCGTCTTTCCTCAGCACAACGAACATCATTAAAATCCCTGCATATGCACACATTCCCCAACCAACAACTGTAACTGAATAGATAAAGAGTCCCATAACAATTGTTTAGCACTAGAGTCGTAAGGGGCATACACATTAAACTGATAGAACTCCTCATTTGATTTAATAAACCTGTCGTGAATTAACAACACATGCTCAAAACAAGCAGAAGACCAGACCTCCACCTCCGTTGAATCCCACAAAGTCAATAAACCCCCAGACGCCCCAATAGAGGGACGATAAGAGTGGCCATGAGGTGAACTACCCCACAAAGAAGCACATAAAAAATCATCACACACTCCCATCTTAGTTTCCCGGATACACAAAATAAAAGGATTCTTCTCCCTAACTAACTTCCTCACCTATTTCCTTTTCTCAACACCTCCCAAACCCCTAACATTCCATGACAGAATCTTCATCTAAACACCCTAACTCCTTTACATTGGAACTACCCCCAACCTTACAGCCACCTTGCACCGCCCCCTCTCCCACCTCCACCACCGGACATTTTGACTTCATTCCCCCTTTCCCCGCTCTAGAAAGTACACTGAACATATTGGCTTTCCCAATACCCCATACATCCTCAACTGTCACCTTCTCATTAATTACCATGCATAACCACCCAATTTTCCCAATCTTTATTAACAGACATAGAAGAAGAATCTAACTCTGAGGGAACACAATTCACTACATCAACCTTACCACTCACACTGCTCACACCATTGTGGCGCCTAACTTTCTTCTTTAATATTTTTAAAACCTCTTTACGATCTTTACTTGGTAAATGAGCCACTTTTTTCAAATTAAGCATAGAATGATGCAATAAGCCACCAGATTTTCTTTTCTTCTCCTTCATACATGAATCTTTAACTTGAGATTTTTTTGAATGCCCCACTTTTTCACCCTTTTTCTGGAAGAAAAAATAATACATGCATCACCGTGTTATGATTTTCCAGCCACTCCATACTCCTTGGCCCAGATACAATAGAGCGATCTGCACCCGGAGGACAAGAAGTAGTACGAGTTCTGCGAACCGGACAAGAAGTATCAATCACTGAGCTACTAGAATTTATAACATGTGGTCTTGCTGCTGATGTTTACTCTAGGCTAGCAACACCCTGAACCTCCACTGGCTTGTTCAAACCACCAATAACGGTCTAACAATTTTCCTCCTGAAGGACGGACTCCACACACGAGCTCCCTTGAAGTTCCACCACTCCCGCAAGAGCACTAGCATGGTGCACAAGAACATGTACGGTTGGCTCAAGTTTCTCCTCCGCCAACTCATCTATTAATTTCTCAACAAGCTCATGCACATTCTTACTAGTTTCAGGATCCCCTTGAATTTCAACATGATTTGATTCTGAAGCATTTGATTCTTTGTCAGACTCAAACAGACAAAGATCTTCACCTAAATTAAAACCATATTCCTATATTATCTTGACCTCCACCATCACTCCATCAACAAGCAATTTATCAACAATGTTAACCACCTCCAAAGAAGAGGTAGCTATCAGAACACATGCATAATCAAATCTTTCCCTATTCAAGGTACATCCATTTGTTCGTAAATACCGACCACAATCCAACACACAAAGCTTAAAAAAAATTCATTCCAAACGTGTAAAAGAATACCATATAACCGCAACCAAGCTCGCCTCTGAAAAGGAAAAATCCCCTTGTCCCATTTCAAAAATAAAGAAAAAAATTTATTAGAGAATTCTTTTGCCTCCTCAATGATAGACATAACCGCCGTTTCCGACAAACTATGAATAAAGACTTTGTCAGCTCCCATAGGAATAATATCCAGGTCCTTAAAACCCGCATCCTCGATTCTTTCTTGAAACTACGGTACTATTTTTAACATGTACCGTCATATATATATATATATTATGAGTCTCCTATTAAATAGATAAACATGTTCAATGTGATACTTAAGTCATTCGGCTCTTCTATCTATTAGACTAGTCTTTTAGATTAGATTCTTTTTATGTGTTTAAGTCCTAATAGTTGGTGTTTTCATTAATAGTTGAGTCATGGAAAGGGCCACCTATAGCTGGATTAAGGTACTCCGTCGAATACTGATAGGTGAGTGGAATCGCTAAAATGAATAAGGTTTTTTTTTAATCAAAATGGAAAAGGTTATCATCGGGTCAATAGATTGAAATTGTCATTGTGGACGTCAGTTCTTAAAGTGTGTGACAATATTAGAAATATCACATTAAATAGATAAAAATGCTCAATATATATTACTTAAACACATGAGACTCTTCCATCTATTAGACTAGTCTTTTGGTGTAATTAAGTCCTAACAATATTCCTTCACTCCACATACATAGATAATAGAGTCATTGCATAGATTTTGTTGGAAATCCCGCCTCGAGCATGAGGGGGTGTGTTGGTAATCCCACCTTTAATGCGATCTGCCCTAGTTGCCTTGTGTTGGCTTTGAGGGGGTGAATTTAGTCCCATATCGGTTAGATAGGAAGCTTGATAAGAGTTTAAAAAGAGGTGGCACTCCTCACCTTACAAGCCGGTTTTGTAAGGATGAGTTAAGCCCCAAATTTCAACTTGGTATCAGAGCCTATCCAAGATCTACCGTTGTCGGGATTCCGCATTGCCACGTTTCATGCCCATTAGGCCTGAGCGTGAGAGGGTGTGTTGATAATCCCACCTTTAATGCGATCTGCCCTAGTTGCCTTGTGTTGGCTTTGAGGAGGTGGCACTCCTCACCTTATGCATGCATAATTTTTGCTAATTTTTTTTTAATCACGTGGCTTAAAAGACTTGTAAATAACAGTTATAGCACGAAAACATAATTTGAGTCAATACAATTCCACATTCCATAATCATCAAAAGAAGAATAGATTTAGAACAGTTAAAAGTAAAGAAAAAAAATAATGTAGAAAACAAAAGAAAGCAGTATGAAACAATGACTCTTGGTGTAAGAGTATATGACCCAAGGTGTGGCAAAAATAATTAACATTTTAATAAACTAGTTATATGATAGACAGTGGGGTGGCAGCAACAAACTTTTAACAAAAGAAAAAACAACATCCCAGATTTTGAGGCCATATCACGTGAGGATGGGAATCCACATTTTTATATTCACTATATGTGGGTCACTCCCCAACTAAATCCTTTGTACATTTTGTTGATATGTAAATAATTCTTTAAATGTGACAATTTTGATTAATGAAGAGTTGGTAGTCATAATAATTTAATTAAACAAGCTATGGTACCTTAAGTTCAAATATGAATATAAATTATAGTCCAGATAGGCCATACCCATAAAACAAAACAATTTTAATTTAAAAACATAAAGAGCCAAAAGGGAAGAAAAAAAATTAAAGGTAAACGGCGCTGCTCTCTCTTCGTCTTTGGCCCCTATTTTAAGGGTTGTGACATTGGGAAGCTCACTATCGGAATCTATGCACACTTTTTTGTTCTATCTAGTGACCTCAGTCCCAATCAAAAACACCACTATACCTAACACACACCCCAACCTTGTTAACTTTCTGAAAGTGGGCATGTAATTTTAGTAGAGGATTAAAATTATCTTTGGTATATGTCATAATTACCGTACCTCACCTAGATTTTTCAAGAACTACACTTTGTAGTTTTTATAAAATCACAATGAATCAATGTGATTATGACCTATTCACAGTAATATTAAACATATACTAAATGCATCTTATGTTTGTGATTTGAGTGCTTACAATATTGAATTTTTTTTTTTATAAACAAATATAACTGTATAATTAGATGTGGAAAACAGAAACATAAGTCTAAGATGTGTGAGAGTTTCGGAGTGACATGACATTCAGAGATGGTACCAAATGGATGAAAGAGCTACTTTTACCCCTTCGTTGATTTCTTGAAAATCTTATCCCTCCCTATTTATCCATTAGGACAAGAAAAAAAATATTGTTCTTTTTGTATGTGGATGGAAAAATAATATGGACAAAATTGTGTGTTTATCGTCCGAATAAATAAATTCAAGATGGAATTAGTTTTTAAGAATCATTAAAGTGTGAAAAGAATGGATAATCAAGATACAGAACACGTGAATTGAACAAAAATCAAATCTAAAAACTACATACTATTACTTTTTTCACCTTATCTATTTCTTACGCGTTCTATTTTTTTCTTTCGAAAATATCATTCAGATTTTAAAATCCGAAACCTATTTAGAATTATATAATTCGAAATCATACAATTTACAATATCAACATGCACTAATTTCATGTTTTTGTGGATTCAACAATTTTTCAAAATATAAAGAAATATAAAAGACAATGAGGTTATAATTATATCAAAAAATCATTATGTATGTGTGTGTATACATATCATTATACCAAAAAAGTAAAATTTATATCACTACACATTTCAACTGATGATATACATTTCAACTGATCCGCCCCAAGATCTATACTACAATCATTAAGATTAAAGCTTTCATTATTTTCAATCTTCACCCCATCTCCAACCTTATGAGCAACAACCTTTTCTTCAGGATCAAGATTTTCAACAATGTACAAATCTTGGTCATCTCCTATTATCTCATAACCTGCCGCCCGACATAGTGCATTATAGTCAACCATCCGACCGAAATATCTTTCATCCCATTTTTTTGCATCATCTCGACAATGTTGTCTACATAGCGTGGAAGTGGGAGGAATTGGACAATCATCCTTCAAATATATCACCATAAAATGGTTGTCATTCGAAGGTTTCGGATTCCATAATCCGAATAGTTTCCCGCTTTTTAAATAGTAGATATTTCAGATTATACTATCCGAAATATTCAAAAGCTTCGTATTCTATTATCCAAAACAGGTTTTCACCCAACTCTAGGCAAGGATGAGTCTTAGACATGTTGGCCTTCAGTTTTTACGTTGTTTGGATTGTATAATCCTAATAGGCTTCGAATTCTAAAATCCAAACAAAGTGTAATGTTGGAGAAAAAAAAATAAGGCGCACGAGAAATTCATAGAATAAAAAAAAGCAATAATCAAAACCATAAAATACAGAACGAGTACAGTACAGCCCAATTATTTTCAACCATCCAAAAGACCCACTAGATATTATCAGGTGTTAAGCCCAACCAAAATATAACAACATAAACTTTTTTTTTGGTCAAGAAAATAATGGGACCTGATAAAAAATAAACCAACTATATTAATAGCAAAAAATAGGAACATAACTAAGGTTTAAATCCAAGTAAATTACCATTTTTTCCTTGAAGTTGAGTGATCAAACAATTTAATTTTCCAAATATATAAAATGGAAGAATTATTACCTCTTAAATTAATTGTCAAGTAACTCAAAATTTGACTATATAATCAAGTCCGATTGAATTGCTCAAAATTTCGCAAAAACAAACATCATAAGTTAGAACCTTTCGGATGAAGGCTGATGTACATTATGTCGCATGAAACTTCTTGGTCAGTGAGAACCTTTCGGACGTCATAATTAGCAATCATGGTCCGGACCACCAGAGGGACATTGTCGTTGGGTTTCCCATTGACCAGGTGTGCATCCCTGAAGCATTGAGATTTCGATGCTTGGAGGTTGCTAATTGATATTCTTTCAACAAAAGATTATTGATACCCTAGATTAATGCATAATTTAGCACCACCTTTGTGTGTGGATGGCTGTAATGTGAATGAATTAGCTAATTATTTATTTTTTGAGTGCCTGATTTTTGGAAACTTATGGAAGGACGCTTTGTCTTGATAAGGTTTCAGTAGTGCAATGATAAATAATTGTTTTTGTCATATGGTTTAGTTCATAGACTTGGTTTCTCATGGTTAGAAAGCGACAAAATGATTTCACGTGATTTGATTGACATGTATTTCGTCAATTTGGAAGCTACTTAATTTTGTGGTGTTTGCTCAACATGACCGATTATCAAGTATAGCTTTGAACATGCTTAAAATGTTGGTATGGTCAAAGATCAAGTTCAAAGCTAAAGGATTCTCATATGATTTTTATCTGTGAAGCACTCAACCTGTTATGTTTAGGTGTGGCTCTACCGGCATTACGGTTTTACATTTTTACTTTTTGGTTGGTGATGTTGTTGTTTTGGAACCTTTTGTGTTCTTGTTACCTTTGCAAGTTTTAAACCATAGTACTTCTTGTGCTTTGATTATTTCATTCAAACTATCATTTTTTGGCCTTTTTTTTTTTACAATTTTTTTTGCCTTCTGAAAAAAAAAGTTAAATCCTATTATATAGTAGGAATAATCTCACCAAAATATGATCAATATGAGTTAAATCCTTATTTGATTGTGGTATATTCTAAAATAATTATAATTTGGAAATTTACTATTAATTGTAATAGAAAAGCAGAAAGACGATGATATTAGTGTCTGTCTTGTCTTGATGCTAGTAATTATACTAACAATGTATAGATAATTAAATTTGATATATAATTTTTTTTAATAAAACAAATTTGATTATAATGGACTTTTATGAAAATATTTGATATATGGGTAGTATATGTTAATCTTTGAAGATCTATATTAATATATTTTTTTGGTGGAATATTAATATTTTTTTATTGATTCATAGTGTTATGATCGTTATATTGACGATATATACCACCAATTAAGTTTGATATTAATACTTTCTTTTTTGGTGTTAAACCTTCGGTTCGTAAGAGGAATGAGTACTTGTAGTTTGGACTTTGGCCTAATTGGCAAATAAAATATGGTCAAGAAGTGTTTCACTCATATATCGAACTCAGGTTGTCTCAAACGATTCGTCCTTTGGTGGATCTCGAAGAACTCAGGTTCTCTTAAACATCCGTCCTTTGATGGATCTCGTTACGCACTTGAGTCCAATCACTTAGTTATACATAATACACTTTCAAGAAAATATTTGATTTGATGGATCTCGTTACGCACTTGAGTCCAATCACTTAGTTATATATAATACACTTTCAAGAAAATATTTGATTTATGTGTATTTTATGTTAATATTTGAAGATCTATGTAAGTTTTTTTTATTTTATTTTTATAAAGTTTCATTCTTCATAGGTATCCCAAATTGATTTTTTTTATGAAGAAACTAAATTAGTTCACCTAAATTGGCACTAAAAGAAACGAACCGGAGACATTGATGATGATCATACTCTAATGTCCCAAGTCAACACCACCAGACCAATCCAAGTGGTTATGGTGTGAGTTAACAAAAGAACTTAGTCGCTGTTTTAGGGGAAAAATGGGCATAAGAAACATTAGTTTTCTCAAATTTGGCAAAGACGGTCCGCCATTTGGTTAGCATTTCTATAAACATAAGACACATTGAAATCCTATAGCTTAAGACACATTTGCATCTTATCTTTAATTTCCCGAACTAGATTTGAGCTAGGATGATGACGAGCACAGCATCTTAAGATACAGTTCATCGCCGTTAATGAATTAGAATCGATCCAATCGTGGTTGTAGCCATGATCAGTAACCAATGCTATAGCTTACTTTAAATAATCAATATCTAGGTGATTAATATGATCACATTGTTCTTACATGCTTAAGTTATGTACTTTTTGTGATCCTTTTCTTAAAAGTTTATCACCGTCTTCATCAATGCTACAAATTTCTTATCTATAAAACAACATGCATGAAGCTTATTTGATTGTTTGCTTGATTAACACTATATAGTTCTTTTCCAATTCATACTTTGAAATGTTGATGACTATTGACAGACAAATAAGTCATGTGGAAAATTATGAGCACACTTACAAGACAATTCGATTACGACCCAACATCAATTCTAAAGTCAAAAGATCTTAACACAACGGCCATGAATGATTTCCAAGCATACTTTGAGTCACATGAAATGCAAATGAAGGATGGTCAAGTGACATAATCAATCAAGCATTTAAAGCTCGAGCAAATCTTACAAATGAGGGATTTCAGAAGTAAACAACCCCCACAAAATAGGGCAGAATATTAGCCCTAAGCAAGGTTTCCTAGAAATAACACAAGGAATGGTGGAACTAAAGGTACGTAATGACTGTTTGCAAAATAAATCTAATATTCAATGTCACGTATGCAAGAAGTATGGATGTAGTATATAGCAACCACAAATTGTTCTACTCAGGTAACTTAGGGAAAATGACAAATACATTAAAGTTATAAAGTGCACCCTAGAATTGGCAAACCATTGATTTGTGTATGCCTATATTGTTCAAACTTCAAACGATCGAATCCAATAGTAGAAAATATAGAAACTAACAAAACATTATAAGATTGAGATAATGATAGCTTACATGTGAGAGAGATCCTTGGACATGAGGATAAATTTTTTAAAATTGAGGGTCTCCATTGGTCATAACCTGTAAATGTCTGACATTCTGCAAAATATATGTTGCAAATCGAAAATCAACTTCCATAGCTTCATAGTTTATAATTTTACATTTCATTAGATGAAAGGAAACACATCCTAGAACATGGTCTGGGTATTCTCAATCCTCTCGCACTTTCAATCATAGACAAAATATGATTTGTAAATATACTTGAACATAAGAGAAGGACATGCAAAATACAATAATTATATATTGGTGTGACAAACGTACCTTTTCAATTTTAAGATTTTGAAGTTTGGGACAATTTTGGAGCATTTTCACTACCTCACCCCAGTCATGAGTGTCTCCACTCCAATTTAGTCGATGTTCGGTTAAGTTTTCAAACACAGGAAAACCTTTGTAATATGAATTGATTTCTTCATTGGAAAGACTTTCTCTAAATTGCACAACACAATATTAGAAGATACAAATATTTTATAAAAACAAACTAAATATGGAACTACCATGACATCGTATAAGGAGAGTAAATCAATATTATGATATATCATACCCCATATACACTTAGAACCTGGACATTGTAAACTGCTCTTAACGGAACCTCGAATAAACATATAGCGCCTTTGATCAACTTGGATAAGGGTTTATGGTACCCTCCAGCGGTAACACCGGCATTTCCTTTAACACATACATCGGCTTTCGAATCCTCCAAAACGGGACACCCAGAAAGAAGTTTCATGAAATCTGTAACATCTCAATTTTTAGTATTGGATTTATTTAATATTCTTATATTAGTTAATTGTTTTATTAATTGGGAGAATTGGTGAGTTAGTAGATTTTTAGTGATTGAGGGTATTTTGGTCATTTACGGGTAAATGGTATTTTTGTGAAGTCTTAGAAATTAGAATTTTGTAGAATTAAGGGAAAAGAGGTGTGTGAGTAATAAGAGGGTTTAAGTGAAGTAAAAGAGTAGTGTTTATTTTGATGAATGAGAATTAACTAAGTCCATTCGTGTAAGTGACTCAAACCCATTAAATAAATATAATAGTGTGTGTTGTGGTGGAATTAGGTCTAGCTCATTTTGTCACAAACATACAAGAGGAGGCTATAGAGAAGAAACGTAGAGAGAAAGAAGTGAAGAGAACTCAAGAGCAAGAGGGAGAAAAGGGAGATTTCACCTTGGAGAGCTAGCTTTGTGGAGATTGTAGGTAAGAGGGAAGGTTATTTTCACCATTTAGGTTTTATGAGCAATTGGGTAGTTGTGGTGTTTTAGATTCTCATTATTTTCATGAATTGGTGATGATTATGTGTTAATTTCGTGCTCTAATTATTGTGCTTAATTTGGGTATGTGAAAATTGATGAAATCTTGTTGTTGTTGTGTTAAACTCTATGTTTGGTTATGGTGATTTGGTGTGTTTATGAGTTTTGATGAAATTGGTGAAGAACATGATAATTGGTGTTGAACTATGGTTTAATTGATGATTTTAATTATGGGTACTTGTTAAATGTTGAATTCATGAGATTATGTTGATATTGTCATAATTGAAGTTGTTGTTGTTCTGTTCTTGGTAATTATGATTAAGTTTGTGAAAATGGTGAAGATTGTTGTTGAATTGATTAAGTTGATTAATCCAAGTTTGAGGTGTAAATGATTAGATAAAATTGGTTTAAGGATTTCGGACGGTTTAAGTGCAAATTGGATCGAAAAATGATGTTGAAAACGATGTTTTACGCGAAAACAGAAAAATCAGAATTTCCCCTCATGTCAGACATGCATGACCATGCGCCCCTGGGGCACGAACCGTGCATGTGTCTCGCAACTAGGACGCACGACCTTGCGTCCTGTTGCACAACCGTGCGCCCCTATTGTGTAGGGAAACTCAGTTTTTGCAACGTTTTAAGGTATCCAATGTATGTGAATGGGTCCCAAACCCCTAAACTTCATCATAAAGAGTGTAATTAAGATGCATTGAATTAATTAACATGACCTATGTTGAAGGATAACTTTGGAATCGAATTAGTTAGTAATGGACTTGGAAATTAACTAGGATTAAACTAGGAAATGGTTGGAAACTTGTGAATTAATTAATGAAGTATGAATGATGATGTAACATAAATAGAATGTGATGTGATTGTAATGAGTTAGTTGGTAATAGGTTAATGAAAACTTGATTTATTAAATATGGGTTGTGAACTATGTGAAAGAGATTAAATGAAGATGTTTTGTGATGATGACTATGAAATGTTGATGAATGATGAATGAATGATGATGAATGTATAATTATGATGACATGATGTCTTGATTTAATTGACTTGTTAATGTGTGGCCGTATATGATTTGTTGATACAATTGGTGTTGATTTGGTGATGATATGTTATATGCTGAAGTGAATTATATAATAATGAGATGGATGATTGGTGTGCATTGTCGAGTCTATATGTGGGTCCATGCATTCATAAGTCAGTCATATGCAAAGACGGGTATGTAAAGAAGGGGGATAATCGGTAATATAACTGATTATCCAATTATGTAAAGACGAGGGATCACTCAGTAACAGAGCTCTGATATCCAAAACCGGTACCATATGCATGCAGAATCCTTTAGGCGAATTGCATGAACATGATGAGTCGTTTGTGACAATGTTTTGGCGTGAACTTGTGCATTTATGTGGTAACTGTATAACTAGTGATTATTCATCGATGAGATGTGATTGAGAAGTATTTGACTTGACAATTACTTGTTGATAAGAATATGCTATGTATGTTTGTGAGATCTTGTGTTAGAGTATTGTTGTAACCAGACTCTCAATTGATTATAAATATGTTATGAATGTTTATGAATATAACCATGCTTATTATGATGTATGCTTATATGAAGATGTTATTTTTCCCGAGCTTACATGTGTTTATAATTCCTTTATGTTGAACGTATAACTTACCCTTCAGTGGCTTTTTGTTCGTCTGCATCCTCATGGTGTAGACGTGTAGATTGAAGACTAGCTTTGCTTGTGAGTATGCTGAGGACGGCGTGATGCCTACTCGTTTTATTGCGTTGAGGATTCTAGATTAGGTGCTCTGATCTAGGATTTTGGGGTTGTCTTAGTTTATGTTAGATTTGATGTTGATGGATCTATATGATCATGTAGTTGGTATATTTATACTTTGAGATATTATGTTATGTCCTGAGATCTGGTATTGAGATATGTTGTTGAGATTTATTTTCCGTTGTGATCTGTTATATATTTTGATGAAATTTTTATTATGAGAATTGAGTATGAGATATTTGGCGAATAGTAACACCTTGATTTTTGAGTAATTGAATGATTTATTATTTAAATATTAGTCTTGGGGTTGAGGGTGTCACAATTTGGTATCAGAGCAGGTCGGTCTAGTCCGGGCCAACACTTGGTTTACTGTCTTCTTGTATATGACATGTATGTGGATTACTGTCGATGCTTTTCTTTCTTAACTAGGTGGTGCGTGTTATGTAGCGAGAGATGGCCGGAAGGAAAGACACAACGATTGCAGATGCGATGACCATGATGGCTCATGCATTAGCTCAGGTGAATGTTGCAGCCGACGTTCAGCAAAATCAGCAAGGTGGAGCTGTCGAGTTGCGCTTGGATCGATTCATGAGGAATCATCCGCCGACGTTCGAGGCGAGGTACAACCTAGATGGAGCTCAGTCGTGGTTGCAGGGGATTGATCGGATTTTTAGAGCGATGGTTACGAATGATGAGTAGAAGGTGAGGTTGGCTACTCATATGCTTGTGAAAGAGGCGGAATTTTGGTGGTTGAACACTAGACAGCGAATGAAGGCGGGAGAAGTTGAGATCTCTTAGAGAGTCTTCAAGGATGAGTTTTTGAGCAAGTATTTCCCGGAGGATGTGAGGAGTAAGAATGGGATTAAGTTCCTTGAGTTGAAGCAGGGGAACATGTCAGTGGTTGACTATGCGGCGAAGTTTGAGGAGCTTTCTCGCTTTTGCCTACATTACAATGATGTGGGAGCTGAGGCATCGAAGTGTATCAAGTTGGAGAATGGTTTGCGTCCAGAAATCAAACAGTTCATCGGGTTCCATGAGATTAGGGTGTTTCCATCGTTGGTGAACAAGTGTAGGATCTTTAACAAGGATTGCAAGGCAAGGGCAAGCTACTGCAAAAATGCATGTGATAAAAAGGGAAAATGGAATGACCGTGGTAAGCCTTATGGAGCGGATAAGGGGAAGAAGAAAGTTGTTGGTGGGTGTAACGACCCTATTTTCGTATGTTATATTTTTATATATTTTATTTTATGGATTTGCATTTAAAAATAGTTTTGCGTAATCTAGAAATAATTATTTGGCGCGAGGATAAGTTCGTAATCGAGTTTTTTGGGTTTTGGGGCGAAATTGGGCCAAGAAGATGAATAGTATTGGGCTTTTGAGTTTATGAGTAGTAATGATCAAGTGGATGAGATGTAGTAAGCTTAGATTGAATTGAAGGGCTAGGATTGATCATGAGTTAAGATATTAAATGGATGGCTATGATTGCTTTGCTTGAGTTATAAGATTATCACAAAGACTTTGAATATCACTATTCATTTTCTTTGTGAAAAAAAACTTGGGAAGTGAAAGAGAAGGAGAAGAGCAAGAGAAACCTAGGGCAAGAGGAAGCTTGAGTTTTGTTAGAGAATCATCATTTCAAGGTAAGAGAGGTAGTATTGCTATTTCACAAGTGATTGAGAAGGGGAGAATGTCTATTTCTCCATCCCAAACTTCCTCTCACTTTGTCTAGGTTTTGATAGAAAGTTTTTATGGTTTAAAGATGTTAATGATCATGTTATGCTTGCTTGATGCTAAGTGATGTTGCTAGTATGTTTAGTTGAAGTTTTGTGAGTGTTATAGTGTTTTGAATGCAAAGGAAAAGTTATGGAAAGATAGTGTTTTTAACCCTAATGTTTTTGCTAGGTATAATCCTTGCTTGTGATTGTTTTAAATGATGTTTTATGATGGAAAATCGTTTTTAACAAGTCCTGGAACTTTGGGTAACCTTGAATGGGCTAAAATGGTGGAAAATCACATTTTTACATGATTTTATACTGATATGGTCGCTGTAGCGACGGACCGTCGCTTGTAGCGACCAGGCAGGATAATTCCCTGCCTATCCGCGCTTCAAGCGACCACACTGGCGCTTGTAGCGACCAGGGGCGCTTGTAGCGACCAAGGGCTCGCTTGTAGCGACCAACCCTGGACATGCCAACTTCGTTGAGCTGTTTTGAGAGTCCTGGTACGCGCGGGGATGATTTTTGCTACTGCATTCTCATAATATGTTTTGGAAACCTTGCCCACCATTTTAACTTATTCTTAATGCTTCCTAAAGAGTAATTATTCAAGGAAAGCTTGAGTATATACATGTTGTGTCTTATGATTTGGCCATGAGAGCCTAGTGGTTGTGTTTGTTGTTGTTGATGTTGTGATAATTATCAGAGTGCTGATAATTTAGTGTTGTGTTTGTTGATGTTGTGATAATTATCAGAGTGCTGATAATTTAGTGTTGTGTTTGTTATTGTTGTGATAATTATCAGAGTGCTGATAATTTAGTGTTGTGTTTGTTATTGTTGTGATAATTATCAGAGTGCTGATAATTTAGTTGTTGTGTTTGTTGAATCATCATGCATTTCATGATTGTATGATATCAAGAGTGCTTGGTATATGAAATCCAAGAGTGCTTGGTTATCAAGAGTGCTTGATAAGGATATAAGTTTATCCAAAATGATTTGGTACCACATGCATTAGAGAATGCATTTGAGGCATGCATCCTTTGTGACATTAGTGTTCATTTGGAAATTATGTGTGCATAATGGTTGTTAAGTGATAATTGTTATTGATGAGTGTTGTGCTTTGTCGATTATGTGTTGAGTTTTTGGTTATGTATAATAATGTGTTATTTATACATGTTTATTGTTTGTGATACTAACACTCTCTGTTATGTGTTATCTGCTGGATCTTTGGGGATCCAGAATATCAGGTTGACGAAGCTATCGTCGAGGAGTAGCTTTTGCTGTTTAGGAGCCTACGTAGTGGTGAGGGCATAGCTTAGCTATCCTTACATTTTTTGTACTAGGTGTTGTATCCTAGTTAGAGTCTAGGGCTCTGATATTTGTAACACTATTTTGGGTACCTGAATGCGTATGTATGAATTTGGCAATGGTCTCTGTTGTAGAATTGTCTATTTTGAAAATCTTATGTATATATTTTGTGTAATATATATGCATGCTTGGTTATAAGCTGTTTGTTATTTTTCCGCTGCTGTGTATGTGAATCAAATATATTTTGATCTGTTGATGTTTATGAAAATGCGTTTTCATTATGTTGTAACTTCCTATGTCCTTAACGTTTTTTTTATTAAAGTTAATAATCGGCGGTTAAGGGTTAGGGTGTTACAATAGTTGGTATCAGAGCAGGTCGATCCATTGGATCAATTAAGTTTAGTATACCCTTTGTGTAACATGTGTTTCCTTAAACACTGTGTTCTCACTTGTGTTATGTGGTGATTGGTAGTGTGTAGATATGACGCAACGAGCACTTGCGGACGCGATGGAGCGGATGGCGGATGCCATGGCTCAGGAGGCTGCTAGTAGGACTGCGGATAGAGCCGCACAACAAGCTAGAGGAGGCGGGGAAGATGAGCTGAGACTCGAGAGGTTTATGAACAACAAACCGCCTATCTTCAAGGGAGGATACGATCCAGATGGAGCTCAGACTTGGTTGGAAGGAATTGAGAGAATTTTCGGGGCTATGCGTTGTCTGGACGCGCATAAGGTATTGCTTGGAGGGTATGTTCTCCATGATGAGGCCGATCATTGGTGGGGAAACGCTAGTCAGAGGTTGGGAGCTGGTGGAGCTTTAGTTACTTGGGCTCGTTTCCGGAGAGAATTTTTAACCAAGTATTTTCCGGCAGACGAGAGGAACCGTAAGGTGATTGAGTTCATGGAGCTCAAGCAGGGGAGTTTATCTGTTTCTGAATATGCGGCCAAGTTCGAAGATTTGTGTCGTTTTGCTCCTCATTACAACACGATGGAAGCTGAGGAAGACAAGTGTGTAAAGTTTGAAAATGGGAAGAAACCAGATGAAGGTGGGAGTAGTGGTGACAAGTTTGGAGGTAATAGGAATTGCTTTAAGTGTGGACAACCGGGACATCGTTTTTTCGAGTGCCCGAAGAATGATGGAAAATGTTTCAAGTGTGGTGATCCTAACCACAAAGCTGATCAGTGCAAAAAGGGTGTTGTGTGCTTCAACTGCAAAGAAGCGGGTCATAAGAGCAACGTGTGTAAGAAGCCTAGAGCGGCTGGAGGAAAAGTGTTTGCTTTAGATGGTGGTGATGCGAAGGCGGACAACTTGATCAGAGGTACATGCTTTATCAATAATACTCCTTTGTCTGCTATTATTGATACGGGTGCTACCCATTCGTTTATTTCTGTGGATTGTGTTAAGAGGTTGGGTCTTAGAGTAGAAAATATGATGGGACGCATGGTTATAGAAACGCCTGCAAGTGGTTCGGTATCGACTACTCTAGTCTGTGTTGACTGTCCAGTCACTATGTATGGTCGACACTTTGGTATGGACTTAGTCTGCATTCCGTTGAGCGGAATAGACGTTATCTTTGGTATGAACTGGTTAGAATTTAATCGGGTTCATATCAACTGTGGTAAGAAGACGGTTATGTTTCCAAGACTGGAGCCAGAGTTGTGTTCGAAGCTCATGTGTTGTCGAGAAGTGGTAAGATCAGTGAAGGCTCAAGAGGACGTGTTTGCTATGTTTGCTTCGTTGAGAGTGGAAGAGAAGATGGAGGTTGATGCGTTGCCGGTGGTGCGTGATTTCACAGATGTTTTTCCAGATGACATTTTGGATTTACCACCCGAGAGAGAGGTTGAATTCGCAATTGACATAGTACCTGGTACTAGTCCAATATCAATGGCGCCGTATCGTATGTCAGCTGCTGAACTAGAAAAGTTGAAGGAACAATTGGAAGAATTGTTAGAGAAAAAGTTTGTAAGACCGAGTGTATCGCCGTGGGGTGCGCCGGTTCTGTTGGTAAAGAAGAAAGATGGTAGTATGCGTCTGTGCATCGACTATCGTCAGTTGAATAAAGCAACTATCAAGAACAAGTATCCACTTCCGAGGATAGATGATTTGATGGATCAGTTAGTGGGAGCCTGTGTGTTCAGCAAGATTGATTTGAGATCGGGGTATCACCAGATAAGAGTTAAGGCGGATGATATACCGAAGACTGCTTTCAGAACAAGGTATGGTCACTACGAGTACGCTGTTATGCCTTTTGGAGTTACTAATGCACCTGGAGTGTTTATGGAATATATGAATCGTATATTTCATTCCTTTTTGGATCGATTCGTGGTGGTCTTCATAGACGATATTTTGGTATACTCGAAGACGGAAGAGGAACATGCCAAGCATTTGAGGATTGTGTTGGAGGTGTTGCGCGAGAAGAAGCTTTATGCAAAATTTTCTAAGTGTGAATTTTGGTTGCATAAAGTTAGCTTTTTGGGTCACGTCATTTCAAGTGGTGGTATAGCAGTGGATCCTGCTAAGGTAGAGGCCGTGCAAGATTGGGGAACGCCGGAGTCTGTTACTGAGATCCGAAGTTTTCTTGGTTTGGCCGGTTACTATCGGAGGTTCATCGAAGGATTTTCAAAGTTGGCGTTGCCATTGACGCAGTTGACTAGGAAGGGTCAAGCTTTCATTTGGGATGACAAGTGTGAGCAGAGTTTCCAAGAGCTGAAGAGGAGGTTGACATCTGCACCTGTGCTAATTCTGCCAAATCTGAAGGAACCGTTCGTGGTTTATTGTGATGCGTCGAAGATGGGTCTAGGTGGTGTGTTGATGCAGAGGGGACAAGTCGTTGCTTATGCATCAAGACAGCTGAAGATTCATGAGAGGAACTATCCTACGCATGATTTGGAGCTAGCTGCTGTTGTGTTTGTTCTCAAGATTTGGAGGCACTACTTGTATGGGTCAAGGTTTGAGGTTTTCAGCGATCACAAGAGTCTGAAGTACTTGTTTGATCAGAAGGAGCTCAATATGAGGCAAAGAAGATGGTTAGAGTTTCTTAAGGATTATGATTTCGAGTTGAGTTATCACCCGGGTAAGGCTAATGTGGTAGCCGATGCGTTGAGTAGGAAGTCTTTGCATATGTCGTCTCTGATGGCGAAGGAACTGAGATTGATTGAAGAGTTTAGAGACCTCAGTTTGGTTTGTGAAAGGACAACCAGAAGCGTGAAGCTAGGGATGTTGAGGTTGACGAATGATTTTCTTGAAGAGGTTGTGGAAAAGCAAAAGTCTGATGTGAGATTGATGAAGCTTAAGACGCTCATCGAGCAAGGGAAAAAGGTAAACGTTGAGATCGATGAGAAAGGCGTGATGAGGTGTCAGGGAAGGTTATGTGTACCTGATGTGCCTGAGTTGAAGCGGATGATTTTGGAGGAAGGTCACAGAAGCAACTTAAGTATTCATCCTGGTGTTACTAAGATGTATCAAGATCTGAGGAAAATGTTTTGGTGGCAAGGGATGAAGAAAGAGATCGCCGAGTTTGTTTTCGCGTGTTTGACTTGTCAGAAGTCCAAGGTGGAGCATCAGAAGCCGTCGGGGCTATTGCAACCTATGTTTATTCCAGAGTGGAAATGGGATAGTATTGCGATGGATTTTGTAAGCGGTTTGCCGAAGACGTCGAAAGGTAACAATATGATTTGGGTAGTTGTCGACAGGTTAACAAAGTCTGCTCATTTCATAGCTATCAAGACCGGTATGCTAGTACCGAAGTTGGCTGAGATTTATGTCGAGCAAATCGTGAGATTACATGGAATACCGTCGAGTATCGTATCAGATCGAGATCCCCGTTTTACTTCAAGGTTTTGGGAGAGTTTGCAAGAGGCGTTGGGGACTAAATTGAGGATGAGTTCTGCTTATCACCCGCAGACGGATGGTCAGTCGGAGAGGACGATTCAATCATTGGAGGATTTATTAAGATCGTGCATTTTGGAACAAGGAGTGAGTTGGGAAGCTTGCTTACCATTGATTGAGTTTACGTATAACAACAGTTTTCATTCGAGCATTGGTATGGCACCTTTTGAAGCGTTGTATGGGAGAAGATGTAGAACACCTTTGTGTTGGTTTGAATCGGGAGAAAGTGTGGTGCTTGGACCTGAGATTGTGCAACAAACGACCGAGAAGATCAAGATGATCCAAGAAAAGATGAGAGAGTCGCAGAGTCGCCAGAAAAGCTATGCCGACAAGAGAAGAAAGGACATAGAATTTCAAGAAGGAGATCATGTGTTTCTAAGAGTTACATCGACTACGGGTATTGGACGGGCTTTGAAATCGAAGAAGTTAGCATCGAGGTTCATTGGTCCGTATCAGATTTTGAAGAGGATTGGGAAGGTGGCGTATAGGATTGCGTTACCGCCGTCGTTGTCAAATCTACATGACGTTTTTCACGTGTCTCAATTAAGGAAATACGTATCGGATCCGTCACATGTGATTGAGTCGGACGAGATACAAGTGAGAGAGAATTTGACGGTTGCAACGGTACCCTTAAGGATTGAAGGACAGGAGATGAAGAGGCTCAGGAATAAAGAGATTTCATCGGTGAAAGTCGTTTGGGGAGGCCCAGCCGGTGAATATGCGACGTGGGAGCTCGAGAGCAAGATGCGGGACTCCTATCCAGAGTTGTTTTCAGGTATTTTCGAGGGCGAAAATTCTTTTTAGGGGGTAGAGTTGTAACGACCCTATTTTCGTATGTTATATTTTTATATATTTTATTTTATGGATTTGCATTTAAAAATAGTTTCGCGTAATCTAGAAATAATTATTTGGCGCGAGGATAAGTTCGTAATCGAGTTTTTAGGGTTTTGGGGCGAAATTGGGCCAAGAAGATGAATAGTATTGGGCTTTTGAGTTTATGAGTAGTAATGATCAAGTGGATGAGATGTAGTAAGCTTAGATTGAATTGAAGGGCTAGGATTGATCATGAGTTAAGATATTAAATGGATGGCTATGATTGCTTTGCTTGAGTTATAAGATTATCACAAAGACTTTGAATATCACTATTCATTTTCTTTGTGAAAAAAAACTTGGGAAGTGGAAGAGAAGGAGAAGAGCAAGAGAAACCTAGGGCAAGAGGAAGCTTGAGTTTTGTTAGAGAATCATCATTTCAAGGTAAGAGAGGTAGTATTGCTATTTCACAAGTGATTGAGAAGGGGAGAATGTCTATTTCTCCATCCCAAACTTCCTCTCACTTTGTCTAGGTTTTGATAGAAAGTTTTTATGGTTTAAAGATGTTAATGATCATGTTATGCTTGCTTGATGCTAAGTGATGTTGCTAGTATGTTTAGTTGAAGTTTTGTGAGTGTTATAGTGTTTTGAATGCAAAGGAAAAGTTATGGAAAGATAGTGTTTTTAACCCTAATGTTTTTGCTAGGTATAATCCTTGCTTGTGATTGTTTTAAATGATGTTTTATGATGGAAAATCGTTTTTAACAAGTCCTGGAACTTTGGGTAACCTTGAATGGGCTAAAATGGTGGAAAATCACATTTTTACATGATTTTATACTGATATGGTCGCTGTAGCGACGGACCGTCGCTTGTAGCGACCAGGCAGGATAATTCCCTGCCTATCCGCGCTTCAAGCGACCACACTGGCGCTTGTAGCGACCAGGGGCGCTTGTAGCGACCAAGGGCTCGCTTGTAGCGACCAACCCTGGACATGCCAACTTCGTTGAGCTGTTTTGAGAGTCCTGGTACGCGCGGGGATGATTTTTGCTACTGCATTCTCATAATATGTTTTGGAAACCTTGCCCACCATTTTAACTTATTCTTAATGCTTCCTAAAGAGTAATTATTCAAGGAAAGCTTGAGTATATACATGTTGTGTCTTATGATTTGGCCATGAGAGCCTAGTGGTTGTGTTTGTTGTTGTTGATGTTGTGATAATTATCAGAGTGCTGATAATTTAGTGTTGTGTTTGTTGATGTTGTGATAATTATCAGAGTGCTGATAATTTAGTGTTGTGTTTGTTATTGTTGTGATAATTATCAGAGTGCTGATAATTTAGTGTTGTGTTTGTTATTGTTGTGATAATTATCAGAGTGCTGATAATTTAGTTGTTGTGTTTGTTGAATCATCATGCATTTCATGATTGTATGATATCAAGAGTGCTTGGTATATGAAATCCAAGAGTGCTTGGTAATCAAGAGTGCTTGATAAGGATATAAGTTTATCCAAAATGATTTGGTACCACATGCATTAGAGAATGCATTTGAGGCATGCATCCTTTGTGACATTAGTGTTCATTTGGAAATTATGTGTGCATAATGGTTGTTAAGTGATAATTGTTATTGATGAGTGTTGTGCTTTGTCGATTATGTGTTGAGTTTTTGGTTATGTATAATAATGTGTTATTTATACATGTTTATTGTTTGTGATACTAACACTCTCTGTTATGTGTTATCTGCTGGATCTTTGGGGATCCAGAATATCAGGTTGACGAAGCTATCGTCGAGGAGTAGCTTTTGCTGTTTAGGAGCCTACGTAGTGGTGAGGGCATAGCTTAGCTATCCTTACATTTTTTGTACTAGGTGTTGTATCCTAGTTAGAGTCTAGGGCTCTGATATTTGTAACACTATTTTGGGTACCTGAACGCGTATGTATGAATTTGGCAATGGTCTCTGTTGTAGAATTGTCTATTTTGAAAATCTTATGTATATATTTTGTGTAATATATATGCATGCTTGGTTATAAGCTGTTTGTTATTTTTCCGCTGCTGTGTATGTGAATCAAATATATTTTGATCTGTTGATGTTTATGAAAATGCGTTTTCATTATGTTGTAACTTCCTATGTCCTTAACGTTTTTTTTATTAAAGTTAATAATCGGCGGTTAAGGGTTAGGGTGTTACAGTGGGACTACTCAGAGTGGGGGAGACTTGAGGTGCTTTACGTGTGGAGTTGTGGGGCATCGTGTTGCGGATTGTAAGAATGCTTCGGTAACTTGTTACAAGTGTGGAAAGGTCGGACATCAGGCTTTCGAGTGCAAGAGCAAAGAGGTAGTGTGCTACAATTGTGGTGAAGCTGGTCATATTAGTACGAAGTGTACAAACCCGAAGATGTAGAAGACTAGTGGGAAAATGTTTGCCTTGAGTGTTGAGGAATGTGCAGAGCTGGACAACTTGATTAGAGGTATTTGTTTCATTAACAACACTTCTTTGCTTGCTTTAATTGATACTGTTGCGATGCATTCGTTTATTACTCTTGATTGTGCTAAAAGATTGAATCTTGTTATGTCTCCTATGTTGAGAGGGATGGTCATTGATAACCCAGCTAATGGCTCGGTGACCACTTCCTTGGTTTGTGTGAGTTGTCCTCTGAATTTTGGTGATGTGGATTTTAAGTTTGATTTAGTTTGTTTACCTTTAGAGCACATGAATGTTATCTTTGCAATGAACTGGTGTTAGCCTGTATTTTTCGACAAAGGATATTAAATACAGTCACTAAGGTTTGATTGGACACGTGGAAAAAAGATGGAATTTTTAGTTTAAAGGATTTCTGAAGTTGCACGTGAAGTCGTTTTGGTAAATAGAAATCAAAACGCGGACGAAGTGGTTAGACAAGTCCGACAGAATAATCTGGGAGGGCAAGATAACATAGCCCATCTCGTCGAAGCAATTTTGGTTCAGAATGGCCTTAATGTAGGCCTACGTAGGCCAAATTTCGTTTTAGCCTTGTCTGACTATGTCTTGCAAACTGAACTTCCTAGGGGATGGAAGATCCCCAAATTCACAAAGTTTGCTGGAGAAACGAATGAGTCAACTTTCGAACACATTGCCCGTTATTTAACAGAGGCCGGGGACATTGCAAATAATGAAAACTTAAGAATGAATTATTTCCCCAACTCTTTGACGAAGAACGTTTTCACATGGTTCACTACCCTCTCTCCTCATTTAATACATAATTAGAACCAATTGGAGAGAGTGTTCCATGAACAGTTTTACATGGGCCAATCTAAGATAAGTTTGAAATAATTGGCTAGTGTTAGGCGAAAAATGCCCAAATCTATTGATGATTATCTCAATAGATTTAGACTATTGAAGGCGAGGTGTTTCACCTAAGTGCTCGAACATGAGTTAGTCGAAATGGCCGCTGGAGGCATAGATTACTCTGTTCGAAAGAAATTGGACACCCAACATTTGAGAGATATGGCCAAGTTGGCCGATAGGGTTCGACAAGTGGAAAGATTAAAAGCCAAAAAGGCTAGGTCTAATAGGTTCCACAAAAAAATAGAAGGTTGTATATGTCGACGATAACGGCATCGACCTAGAATTCGATGTTGAATATGCTTCCATTGAAGAGAATGAGGTCGATGTGACCAAATTAAAACCTGGACCTCCATATGTTTGTAAGTTGTTGAAACCATCAGACGGAAAAACTCCCGTCGAACCAAAAAATGATAAATTCGTTGCAAAAACATTTACCTTTGACGTTACTAAATGTGACGAAATTTTCGACTTATTGGTCTCTGATGGTCAAATCGTGGTGCCTAAAGGTTTAAAATTACCACCAGTAGACCAAAGGAAGAAAAGGGGATATTGCAAATTTCATAATTTTTTAGGTCATAATACTTCCTGTTGTGTTCTTTTCAGGGACTTGGTGCAGAAAGCACTCAATGAGGGAAGATTGAAATTTGGTGACAAGTCAAAATCGCCAATGCAGGTGGACGCTGATCCTCACCCAGTCACCGATGCAATTGACGCCGAGCCGTTAGACATAAACTTTGTCGAGGTTATGGAAGAGACGTCAGGGGAAAGTTCTAGCAATCCTAAAGAAGGTACTGAAAGCCTCATGATAGCACTTGCAATGATCACTGAAGATCTGTCCAAGAAACAATTGAAAGCTGTGTACCCTGATGTTGAAGAGGGTCTGGTTGCTTTCCTGAATCGTTGCAAGATAAACAATTCAGAGGTCATGATCTGCCCAACATGCAGTTCAGTGTTCGACAAAAAAGCAGCAAGAGGCCTCGAAGGGAAACAGTTAGTGTCGAAGAGGAAGGGGAAATGAGTCGACAATAGACCTAAGTTCAGTTTCAATCAGAGGGGGATCCCATATAGGGTGGTGCCTCCGGCAAAAACATATGTCTTATCCTCGGAGACTCCTGTGTTGGAACAAAATGTAAGAACACCTCTCTTTTGGGTTTTGATGATAACAAAGTGTTAAAAAGAAAATTGGAATTGCTAATGCTTTGTTCTAAGTGTGCAGAACCATGTTCTTAATGTTTGGTAATTAATACTGGTTATGGAAGAACAAGCTAAGAGCAAGAAGGAAAGCATAGAAGCCTTGTTGCAAGTATGAAGCAAAACTGGGTTTGAAGCAGCTTCTGAAGACTGAGTCTGAAGACTGCGTCTGAAGAAGTGAGTCTGTAGACTGCGTCTGAAGGGTGCTTCTGAAGACTGAGTCTGAAGGTCAACAGAAGTCAACGTCTGAAGGCTGAGTCTGAAGGTCAACGAAAGTCAACGTCTAAAGAAGTGCATCTGATGAACAATGCTTCTGAAGGGTGCGTCTGAGACCTGCTTCTGAAGAGAGCTTCTGATGAACAGTGTCTAAAGAAGCTTCTGAAGTATGACTCTTAAGGAAAAGCAACTGTCACTGTCTGCATTTAATGCCAGCACTGTCAGAACAACTCAGTGGAACAGTTGCCTCCCTTGCAGAAACATTCTCCAGCTTTTAAGAAAAGAATTCAAAAATGCGTGCTCTGTTTTCTGCTCAGTTTGGCACACAATTTCAGCTGGACCTAGCTCTAATTTGCAACGGCTCTTTGCTGGATATCTGGGCAATTCTCAACAGCTCTTTTATCCTCTATAAAAGGGTGAAGATTTGAAGGAGAAAATTGCTAAGACTCAAGAAACAAAAGAACTGAAATTCTGCTCTGTTTTACGAACACAAATCTGTCAAAACTGAAAGTCAGTTAAAACTCTTAGAAATTCTTACAAACTACTCATCTTAGAATTTCTTAAGTTTAGAGTCTTATACCTGAGTTGTATTTTGTGAACACCTCTGATATTTGATCAAGTGTTCAACTCAAACTTAATCTCTTTGTAATTCAGTTTGATTCAAGTCTCAGCCTGCGTGCTGAGCAACCAAAAGTCTCTTTACTTTGTGTATTGAGCAACTAGAAGTCTCTTGACTGTGTGTCTTGAGCAGGGAAGTCTCTGTTGAGTCTTTTGGTGTTGGCTGCATATTTTGGCAAAACCAAAGTGTTGTTTAGAAGCATCTCCATATTTATAACAAGTCTTCAGTTGCAAGAAATTTCATTTGAAGCTGTTCAGAAGCTGAAAATGACTTCAGAAGCTGGATTCAGGTTCTGATGGACGTGTTGACTTTTGTTGACTTCATCAGAAACTGATATTTTCATGTTATTTTTATGCGAATCTTGGCGAAATTTGGCAAGGATTTGTTCCAGGATTATTGCTTCTAGATTGCTGTTGAATTGGAGAAGATTTAATGAAGATTTGGTATTAAATTATGAAGCTCGTATTATTTCTGCAGAATCTTTAAAAGATACATTCCTGGTTTATTTGTTTCCTTATTGGATCACTCATAAATTAGAAACAGATCATTATCAGAAGATTTGGTGCATAATTAGAAGACTTGCTGAAGGTTATATAAGGAGGAGGGCTGCTGCTATTCAAGGGACGATTTAGAGAGTTAAAAATCAGAGAATTGAGTCTTTGTTATTTTAAGCTTTTAGCTTTGTTGTGCACCACTCATATGTTTTGAGTTGGTTTAGAGTTCTATAGAGTTGTAATTCATTCTAAGCCTTTAGGTACGAATGAAGTCTTTGTGTTTTTGAATTTTTCTTAAAAACAGAGTGATTTTGGTTAAGGGTTTCAGTAACTGGGTTTAGTTACTTGAATAGGAAGATAGTGGATTCTATTACTCAGAATTGGGTAGAAGTCTGACTAGGTGGAGATTAATTGCTTGGGATAGGAACTGGGAGTCAGTGTCTGAGTCTTAAGGATTAATTCCAATAGTGGATTTCCTTCCTGGATTGGTATCCCCCAGAGTAGGAGGTGTTTACTCTGAACTAGGTTAACAAACCTCTGTGCCTTTTACTTTCCTGCACTTTATTTTGCTGCTTGTGTTGTGTTTTTATGTGTGCTCTGTTTTAAGCAATTTATTGTGCCCTGCGTATTGTTCAGAACCAGTCTGGTTCAGAACCTGGTTACTCTGTCTTATTGCCTGGCCAGAATTTAAGTCTCTTACTAAGTGTTTGAGCATAGAAATCTCTTAATTTTGTGTTTTGAGCATAGAATTCTTTTGCTAAGTGCTTGAGCATTGGAAGTCTCTTAACTTTGTGTTTTGAGTAATTGTAATCAGTTGATTATAGTTCAAATCTCCTGTAAGTAACAGGGGGACTAGACTACTTCCGGTTTGTGGAAGGAACTAGTATAAAAACCTTTGTGTCTCTCTTTCCCTTTCTCTCATCTTTATTTATCCGCTGCTAACAAACTCTGAAAAAGGTTCAGAATCTGATTCTGAACTTATCATAAGTTTTGAGAAAGAAAAAGAAACTACCCACACAATTCAACCCCCCCTTCTTGTGTGTTTTTCTCACCTTCATCATGTGGGTAAATGGATCCATTCTAACGGAAAAAATCTTGGTCGCCATTCTTCTATATCAACGAATGGAGAAATTCATCATGTCGATAATAGCTACTCCTACAGGAATGGATACAAAGGAAAGAACCCCATGACAAAGACTCACTGGCGTAGATTCCAACGTCAGAAGAGGGCTACCGCTACCGATGGTGTCGAAAATCCTGAAAAAGGTCAGGAAGCCAGCAACATAGAGACTCTTTCCTCCACTACCTCCCGTCAAAGAAAACCTTCCTGCTGAAGATGAAGAAATGGGGTCAAATTTTTCCGATTCCGAACTAGACTTTGATGTGATATGCAACGTCGTTTCGATTCTACCAATCGAATTTGATGTAGTCTCAGAAATCAGTGAGGGGGAAGAGTGAAATTCTGGCAGGACCTGATGTTGTTCGTAAAACAGAGCAGAACTGAGTACAACGTTGCAGCGTAAACAGCAGTTCGGAAGCAAAACAATATCAGACAGAAATAACAGACTGAAAGTAAAGATGCACAAGATATTTGTTAACCCAGTTCGGTGACAAACACACCTACGTCTGGAGGCTACCAAGCCAGGAAGGAAATCCACTATAATAGTCCTAGTTCTAAGTTCTCAGCAAACTCCCAGTTTACAACTTATCACCTAGCAACTACCCGTATTGACTTCAACCTAGGAACTCCTAGACCTGAGATCCCATCTCACTTCCCTCAGTCAATCACTGCCCCAGTGATATCAGACTCTAAAAACAAACAACGTAGGAGACACACGCCAAATACATAAACAGTCACTTTTGCTTAAAACCTTCAAGTGATTACAACTCAATAAAACAAACCAACTCTAAACCATAGAGTGGTATACAAAAACAGAGCACACAGCTCACAGACTCAAAACCTAAGAATAATCTCTCAATAATAGCTTTTGGTTGAGTTGAGTTTCTTCAATAGCAGCGTCCTCTATTTATAGTCTTCAGCAGCAACAAATAATTGAACCAAATATTCTTCAAAGATATATTTCCAAAATTCTTTAGAAACATATAAAAGCAAATATTCTTCAGAAATATATTTTCCAAAGATCTCTTTGAAAATATAATCACAAATAAAAGAAACCAATCTTCAGAATATATCTTACGAAAATATTCTTCTTTCTAGAAACGCAGCTTGGAGAATTCTTCAATTAAATCTACAAAAGATCATGTGAGAAAATTAACAGCTCCAAGGCACGAAAACATAACGCAGAAAACCAGCTTCTGAAGGTACTTCTGAAGAACGCAGAAAACCAGCTTCTGAAGGTACTTCTGAAGAAGTGCTTCTGAAGGTCTGCGTCTGAACATTTCAGCTTCTGAAGGTTGCTTCTGAACAGTGCTTCTGAAGTTCAGCTTCTGAACAGTGCTTCTGAAGGTTCAGCTTCTGAAGACGCACATATTGAGATTTCAGCTTCTGAAGACGTACTGCTTCTAAAGACGCACATTATTGCTTGTATATTTGATTTTAGCAAACATGAAGCCAACAACCAAATATCCAACAATCTCGCCCTTTGGCAAATTTTTGGCTAAAATCAATTGGAGAACAGAGAGATACAACAAGCAAATTCTTCACACATCAAAATTGCGTATTTAAACGTAGCAATCAAAAGCAACAGAGTCAGCAGCGGATACTACGTTTCACACATACAGCAGCAACATACACCTAGGAACAAAACGAAGCACTCCCCTTGAAACAGATCAGCTTCTGACAGGAAACACATATACTCCCCCTGAAACAGAGACTCCCTCTGAAACAGATCAGCAGCAGCTTCTAAAACATACACTACTCCCCCTTTTTAGCCAAACAATTTTGACAGAAATATCCATGCAATCACCAGGAGTAGAAATACAGAAAAACAGCAGAGGTTACAGAGCATATGCACACAATCAGAGAAAAAACACGCCCAGAAATCAAAGAGAACACATCCAGAAATCTGAAACACAATACCATCTCACACCATAGATGAGAAGAACTCATAAGAGCTTTCATCCACAATCCCATAACCATATTAACCGTAAAGGCACCTAATTTAGAGGATATAACCATCCAATAGAGGCCAGCACATCACAGCACCACACACAAAGTCTTCACAGAGGAAACAAAAACAAGAGAACACAACTGCGGAGTATAGTACAAAAATGCAGACCAGAAGCACAAAATGAAATCCAGGACATAGTCCAAAAGATTGAAAGTCTTCAGACTCAGCATCAGAAGCTGCTTAGTCTTCATTAGACACAGCATCAGATGCTGCTTAGTTAATGTGTGCTTCAGGCACATTCAAAGGAATCTTCTTCCCAACAATCCTCTACTAAACTTAGGGCATGATGTCTTGAACATCTTGCTCAACATCATCCCCAGACTCACTAGGATCCACTTCCTTTCCTTTTAGTGCCTTCTTCTTTGGGACAGGGACCACCACCTTGCTCCAGCCTTTAGATGGTCCAACAACAACACTCTTCTTAGAAACAGGGGTAGGCCTGCTGGCAGCAGCAACATCCTTTCCTTTCCTATTCTTCAGCCTCTTGCCAACACTTTCACATTTTGGTCTCCATTCCTTCGTGACATTGATTACAACAGGTGTAGATTTGAGGTGCTTGGGGTATCCATGCAGCTTGTAACAGAATGACTTTATGTGCCCCTTTTTACCACAGTGATGACATATCCAAGGATGAGATGCCCTCCTGCTCTTAGATCCCTGAGGTCTGTTTTGATGTTCCAACTTAGGTTTGCTCATCATTGGATCATACGTTCGAACAACTGCAATGAACCTTTTAGCTGGATTTTGATGTTTGTTGCTCAAGGTCCTATCATCAAACCCTATACCATTTGGTTTCCCTTGGTTCTGACTCTGCAATATCTCTTCTAGCACATCAGTACCAGAGTTCATCATTCTGACTTGCTTCTTCATATGTTTAAGTTGAGAGTTCAGTTGGGTTACCTCATCTTTGAGATCAGAAATTTGTGCTAAATGGTCACTTCTTTCAGCATGAAATTGACTGATGGTCTCTTTCTGATTTACTAATAACTTGCAAACTTCTTCAAATTTAACATGCAACTTCTTGCAAGAATCAGCAAGTTCTTCATAAGATAGTTCTTCATCACTGGATTCAGTATCAGATGGTGCTTCAGAACCTGATGATGCTTTTGAAACCTCAGAACCTGATGGTGCTTCTGAAGCCTTAACTTCATCATTAGACATGCATCTCCCAGTTAAAGCAGCAACATGTTTGGCTGATTCATACTCCACTTCTCCTTCTGAGTCATCTTCATCAAACCAAGACACATTCAAACTTTTCTTCTCTTTCTTGAGGTGTGTTGCACATTCTGTCCTAATGTGGCCATAACCTTCACACTCATGACACTGAACACCTTGGGATTGATTGCTTTTCTCATCAGTTTTTGTCTTCTTCAAGTCATTTGGTTTGGATCTCCTATTAGCCTGCTTCAGAATCTTGTTAAATTGTTTATTCAGCATCACAAGAGCTTCTGATGTGCTTTCATCGCCCTTATTATCAGCTCTGTTATTGAAGGCTATCTCAAAATTCTGCAAGGATCCTATTAATTCCTCAACCTTCATACTGGAGATGTCATGTGCTTCCTCAATGGCAGTCACCTTCATGTCAAATCTCTTTGGTAGAGACCTGAGTATTTTCCTCACAAGTTTCTCATCAGATATTTTTTCTCCAAGAGAATCAAATGAGTTAGCCATGTCCAGAACGTTCATAGAGAAATCTTGTATGTTCTCATCCTCCAACATTTTGAGATTTTCAAACTTGGTGGTGAGAAGTTGAAGTCTGGATATTTTTACCTTGGATGTGCCTTCATGTGTAGTTTTGAGAATCTCCCATGCATCCTTGGCTACAGTGCACTGCTTGATCAGTCTGAACATATTCTTGTCCACTCCATTGAATAAAGCATTCAAAGCCTTGGAGTTTATAAGAGCTAATTATTCTTCTTCCTTGGACTAATCTTCTTCTGGTTTCAGATCAGCTGTCTTCTTTCCATCTTTGTCAAGCACAACAGGATGTTCCCAACCCTTCAGAACTGCTTTCCAGGTTTTACTATCCATAAATTTAACGAAAGCACTCATGCGAGATTTCCAATAGTTGTAGTTGGAACCATCTAACAGAGGTGGTCTGTTCACAAATCCTCCTTCCATTATGCCAGAAAATAACTTCCCTGGAGCTCACCCTAAAACAGGCAGGGTGCCTGCTCTGATACCAATTGAAATTCTGGATGGACCTGATGTTGTTCGTAAAACAGAGCAGAACAGAGTACAAAGTTGCAGCGTAAACAGCAGTTCAGAAGCAAAAAAATATCAAACAGAAATACCAAGCCAGGAAGGAAATCCACTATGATAGTCCTAGTTCTAAGTCCTCAGCAAACTCCCAGTTTAAAACTTATCACCTAGCAACTACCCGTATTGACTTCAACCTAGGAACTCCTAGACCTGAGATCCCATCTCACTTCCCTCAGTCAATCACTGCCCCAGTGATATCAGACTTTAAAAACAAACAACGTAGGAGACACACTCCAAATACATAAACAGTCACTTTTGCTTAAAACCTTCAAGTGATTACAACTTAATAAAACAAACCAACTCTAAACCATAGAGTGGTATACAAAAACAGAGCACACAGCTCACAGACTCAAAACCTAAGAATAATCTCTCAATAATAGCTTTTGTTTGAGTTGAGTTTCTTCAATAGCAGCGTCCTCTATTTATAGTCTTCAGCAGCAACAAATAATTGAACCAAATATTCTTCAAAGATATATTTCCAAAATTCTTTAGAAACATATAGAAGAAAATATTCTTCAGAAATATATTTTCCAAAGATATCTTTGAAAATATAATCACAAATAAAAGAAACCAATCTTCAGAATATATCTTACGAAAATATTCTTCTTTCTAGAAACGCAGCTTGGAGAATTCTTCAATTAAATCTACAAAAGATCATGTGAGAAAATTAACAGCTCCAAGGCACAAAAACAGAACGCAGAAAACCAGCTTCTGAAGGTACTTCTGAAGAACGCAGAAAACAAGCTTCTGAAGGTACTTCTGAAGAAGTGCTTCTGAAGGTCTGCGTCTGAACATTTCAGCTTCTGAAGGTTGCTTCTGAACAGTGCTTCTGAAGGTTCAGCTTCTGAAGACGCACATATTGAGATTTCAGCTTCTAAAGGTTGATTCTGAACAATGCTTCTGAAGTTCAGCTTCTGAACAGTGCTTCTGAAGGTTCAGCATCTGAAGACGCACATATTGAGATTTCAACTTCTGAAGACGTACTGCTTCTAAAGACGCACATTATTGGTTGTATATTTGATTTTAGCAAACATGAAGCCAGCAACCAAATATCCAACAATCTCCCCCTTTGGCAAATTTTTGGCTAAAATCAATTTGAGAACAGAGAGATACAACAAGCAAATTCTTCACACATCAAAATTGTGTATTTAAACGTAGCAATCAAAAGCAACAGAGTCAGCAGCGGATACTACGTTTCACACATACAGCAGCAACATACACTTAGGAACAAAACGAAGCACTCCCCTTGAAACAGATCAGCTTCTGACAGGAAACACATATACTCCCCCTGAAACAGAGACTCCCTCTGAAACAGATCAGCAGCAGCTTCTGAAACATACACTACTCCCCCTTTTTAGCCAAACAATTTTGACAAAAATATCCATGCAATCACCAGGAGTAGAAAGACAGAAAAACAGCAGAGGTTACAGAGCATATGCACACAATCAGAGAAAAAACACGCCCAGAAATCAAACAGAACACATCCAGAAATCTGAAACACAATTCCATCTCACACCATAGATGAGAAGAACTCATAAGAGCTTTCATCCACAATCCCATAACCATATTAACCATAAAGGCACCAAATTTAGAGGATATAACCATCCAATAGAGGCCAACACATCACAGCACCACACACAAAGTCTTCACAGAGGAAACAAAAACAAGAGAACATAACTGCGGAGTTTAGTACAAAAATGCAGACCAGAAGCACAAAATGAAATCCAGGACATAGTCCAAAAGATTGAAAGTCTTCAGACTCAGCATCAAAAGCTACTTAGTCTTCATTAGACACAGCATCAGATGCTGCTTAGTTAATGTGTGCTTCAGGCACATTCAGAGGAATCTTCTTCCCAACTATCCTCTACTAAACATAGGGCATGATGTCTTGAACATCTTGCTCAACATCATCCTCAGACTCACTAGGATCCACTTCCTTTCCTTTTAGTGCCTTCTTCTTTGGGACAGGGACCACCACCTTGCTCCAGCCTTTAGATGGTCCAACAACAGCACTCTTCTTAGAAACAGGGGTAGGCCTGCTGGCAGCAGCAACATCCTTTCCTTTCCTATTCTTCAGCCTCTTGCCAACACTTTCACATTTTGGTCTCCATTCCTTCGTGACATTGATTACAACAGGTCTAGATTTGAGGTGCTTGGGGTATCCATGCAGCTTGTAACAGAATGACTTTATGTGCCCCTTTTTACCACAGTGATGACATATCCAAGGATGAGATGCCCTCCTGCTCTTAGATCCCTGAGGTCTATTTTGATGTTCCAACTTTGGTTTACTCATCATTTGAACATATGTTCCAGCAACTGCAATGAACCTTTTAGCTGGATTTTGATGTTTGTTGCTCAAGGTCCTATCATCAAACCCTATACCATTTGGTTTCCCTTGGTTCTGACTCTGCAATATCTCTTCTAGCACATCAGTACCAGAGTTCATCATTCTGACTTGCTTCTTCATATGTTTAAGTTGAGAGTTCAGTTGGGTTACCTCATCTTTGAGATCAGAAATTTGTGCTAAATGGTCACTTCTTTCAGCATGAAATTGACTGATGGTCTCTTTCTGATTTACTAATAACTTGCAAACTTCTTCAAATTTAACATGCAACTTCTTGCAAGAATCAGCAAGTTCTTCATAAGATAGTTCTTCATCACTGGATTCAGTATCAGATGGTGCTTTAGAACCTGATGATGCTTTTGAAACCTCAGAACCTGATGGTGCTTCTGAAGCCTTAACTTCATCATTAGACATGCATCTCCCAGTTAAAGCAGCAACATGTTTGGCTGATTCATACTCCACTTCTCCTTCTGAGTCATCTTCATCAAACCAAGACACATTCAAACTTTTCTTCTCTTTCTTGAGGTGTGTTGCACATTCTGTCCTAATGTGGCCATAACCTTCACACTCATGACACTGAACACCTTGGGATTGATTGCTTTTCTCATCAGTTTTTGTCTTCTTCAAGTCATTTGGTTTGGATCTCCTATTAGCCTGCTTCAGAATCTTGTTAAATTGTTTACTCAGCATCACAAGAGCTTCTGATGTGCTTTCATCGCCCTTATTATCAGCTCTGTTATTGAAGGCTATCTCAAAATTCTGCAAGGATCCTATTAATTCCTCAACCTTCATACTGGAGATGTCATGTGCTTCCTCAATGGCAGTCACCTTCATGTCAAATCTCTTTGGTAGAGACCTGAGTATTTTCCTCACAAGTTTCTCATCAGATATTTTTTCTCCAAGAGAATCAAATGAGTTAGCCATGTCCAGAACGTTCATAGAGAAATCTTGTATGTTCTCATCCCCCAACATTTTGAGATTTTCTAACTTGGTGGTGAGAAGTTGAAGTCTGGACATTTTTACCTTGGATGTGCCTTCATGTGTAGTTTTGAGAATCTCCCATGCATCCTTGGCTACAGTGCACTGCTTGATCAGTCTGAACATATTCTTGTCCACTCCATTGAATAAAGCATTCAAAGCCTTGGAGTTTATAAGAGCTAATTATTCTTCTTCCTTGGACTAATCTTCTTCTGGTTTCAGATCAGCTGTCTTCTTTCCATCTTTGTCAAGCACAACAGGATGTTCCCAACCCTTTAGAACTGCTTTCCAGGTCTTACTATCCATAAATTTAACGAAAGCACTCATGCGAGATTTCCAATAGTTGTAGTTGGAACCATCTAACAGAGGTGGTCTGTTCACAAATCCTCCTTCCATTATGCCAGAAAATAACTTCCCTGGAGCTCACCCTAAAACAGGCAGGGTGCCTGCTCTGATACCAATTGAAATTCTGGATGGACCTGATGTTGTTCGTAAAACAGAGCAGAACAGAGTACAAAGTTGCAGCGTAAACAGCAGTTCAGAAGCAAAAAAATATCAAACAGAAATAACAGACTGAAAGTAAAGATGCACATGATATTTGTTAACCTAGTTCGGTGACAAACACACCTACGTCTAGAGGCTACCAAGCCAGGAAGGAAGTCCACTATGATAGTCCTAGTTTTAAGTCCTCAGCAAACTCCCAGTTTAAAACTTATCACCTAGCAACTACCCGTATTGACTTCAACCTAGGAACTCCTAGACCTGAGATCCCATCTCACTTCCCTCAGTCAATCACTGCCCCAGTGATATCAGACTCTAAAAACAAACAACGTAGGAGACACACTCCAAATACATAAACAGTCACTTTTGCTTAAAACCTTCAAGTGATTACAACTCAATAAAACAAACCAACTCTAAACCATAGAGTGGTATACAAAAACAGAGCACACAGCTCACAGACTCAAAACCTAAGAATAATCTCTCAATAATAGCTTTTGGTTGAGTTGAGTTTCTTCAATAGCAGCGTCCTCTATTTATAGTCTTCAGCAGCAACAAATAATTGAACCAAATATTCTTCAAAGATATATTTCCAAAATTCTTTAGAAACATATAGAAGCAAATATTCTTCAGAAATATATTTTCCAAAGATCTCTTTGAAAATATAATCACAAATAAAAGAAACCAATCTTCAGAATATATCTTACGAAAATATTCTTCTTTCTAGAAACGGAGCTTGGAGAATTCTTCAATTAAATCTACAAAAGATCATGTGAGAAAATTAACAGCTCCAAGGCACAAAAACAGAACGCAAAAAACCAGCTTCTGAAGAACGCAGAAAACCAGCTTCTGAAGGTACTTCTGAAGAAGTGCTTCTGAAGGTCTGCGTCTGAATATTTCAGCTTCTGAAGGTTGCTTCTGAACAGTGCTTCTGAAGTTCAGCTTCTGAACAGTGCTTCTGAAGGTTCAGCTTCTGAACAGTGCTTCTGAAGACCCAGCTTCTGAAGTTTAGCTTCTGAAGACCCAACTTCTGAAGACGCACATATTGAGATTTCAGCTTCTGAAGACGTACTGATTTTGAAGACGTACATTATTGCTTGTATATTTGATTTTAGCAAACATGAAGCCAACAACCAAATATCCAACAAAGACGACCTTACAGAGGATATGGCTGAACATAAGCCAGTTTGTTACTATGTGATGAACAATGGCTGTGTCGAAGAACAACAGGCCATGTTCGATGTAAAGCCCCAATCCCCGAGAACATAAATATAAAGGTAAATCACGCATTTATCCTACATTGGAACTTTACTAATTCAACATACGTCTCATATCAAATATTTATGATAAAAACTTCATCAATTAAATCACGTGGCAGCGGAATAAAACATAATTAACATCAAAGCAATTGTCATGTCTCGGTCATAACATATAAATTAACATATCATCTCAACAAGGTTTGATTCAAAGATCTCATAGTATAAGATAAATAAACCCCTAGTCCAAATCAGAGCTCCTAATCTAGACTCCAAAGCAGATAAACTCGAGTAGGCAAATGTCATCCTCGACATGTTCACGAAAAAGCTATTCCTCAACCTGCAAGTCTACATCCATGAGGTATTCACCCAAGGATGAGGCGACAAGAAAGCCACTGGAGGGTAAGATATATGCTCAACATAAGGGAATAATAAACGCATGTATGTCAGGCAAGCCACATCAACAATTATCACATATACATTTAAATAAAACAAGTCTGGTTACATAATTCAACATTCATATCACATTCATATTCAATTATAATCTCAATCCCAATTTTCAATCATATATCAAACACTCAAGATTCATCAAGTATCATCAATTCATTTACAATTCATTTACAATCACAAGAACTCATCAATTAAGCATTTACCACCTTAATGCACAAATTCACACCAAAACATTACCAAACACGACTTCTATGAATGTAATGCACCTAAGACGTTACCAAAGCATTAATTCACCAAAGCATTTACCACCTTAATGCACAAATTCACACCAAAACATTACCAAAGCATTTACCACCTTAATGCACCTTGAGATCTAAAACCCCGCAATGAATTCACCATACAATCGCCAATAAAATCCCCGAGATCTTAAAACCCTGCAATGAAATCACCACACACCACACCAGACTGACTTATGAATGCATGGACCCACAAAGAGACTAGACAATGCTCACCAAATACACTCACCATTTGTTATACAATTCACTCCGTCATATAACATATCATCACCTAATGCATTATCAAATCACTAAGGTCACACATCAAGTCAAGTAATTAAACATCATCATCATTTACTCAAACATCGCCACTTAACACATAACGTGTATCATTATCACACATCATTCAATATCATCAATAGAATCATCAATATCATCATAAATATCATCATCAATAGAATCATCAATAGCATTATCAATATAATGTGTAAACAGCAACACATCACAACCATCACAACATCAAGTATTTACAATCTTCAACATTCTCATAATTTAAGTTTCATGATTTAATCACACAAACTACACCAAACGTCATTAAAGATCACAACTTCATAATTACCTACTCATTTATTAACTCTAAATGACTCATCATTAATTTTAAGGATGTTTCAAGATTCATTGAAAAAGAATGCGGAAGTTTCACGAAAAATGTGTCATGACCTGTGTGTAGTGTTTTGATCATAACTCAAGTTCTAGAAATCTAAATTAAGTCCAACCAACGGCAATTGAAAGATAACATCCATATCTACAACTTTCATCTTTGCACCGAAACTCAGTTCAAAACATAAACTAGTGAAAAAGAGACAGAATAGCAAAATTGTTGCTGTCAATCGAAAAATGTGTCATGACCTATGTCTAGTATTTTGATCCTAACTCAGGTTCTAGAAATCTAAATGAAGTCCAACCAACGACATTTGAAATCTAACATACATATCTACATCTTTCATGTTTACACCAAAACCCTGTTCAAAACAGAAACTAGTGAAAAAAAGGACGTAACAGAAAACATTGTCGCTGTCAGTGGTTGCTACGGCTACGGGAATCATTTAAAACTCGCCCAAAAATCTCATTTTTGATCCCCATCAACCCAAAATCAATTTAGAGATATTAACCATGATCAATACACTTAAATTAAACAATGCTTACACAATAAAACATCAATTGATATGAATTTCATAAGATTTACGGTTAATTTTCAAAGTTCGTCTCAAAAATCCATTTTTTTCCCAAAACAACTTAAAATCCCAAACAGATTTGTACAACAACAATTCCAACTTTCTAATCACATCAACATATTCATAAGTACATAATTAACAACCTAAATCAACTTAAAATCAATTATGTCAATAATTCATTCAAATTCACCAATTTAAGCAATTTTCACATAAACAACAACAACTATAATCACAACTTAACCCAAACAATATAACCTCATAATTTCATAACCCAAATACATAATCATACTCCTAATCAATTCAATTAATCATAAACAACACCAATTATCATGTTATTCATTAATTTCACCAAATTTCACAAAGTTCATAATTAACAACATCAAACATGAGTTTTGACGAAGTAAAAGCATGAAATCAACAACTTAACACATATTCAATTCAGTCATCAACAAAGAGCATGAAAATCAACACAATTAATCATAATTCATAAAATTAAGCTATAATCTAAAGGCTCCCAACACGCAATTGCTTCTTAAACCCATATGTTAATCATAATCTCCCCTCTTACCTTAGTTTCCTCGCTATTCTTGCTATTCTTAGTGCAATCCTCTCCTTCCCCTTTTGATTCTCTAGCTTTCCTCTTCTCCAAGCCTCTTCTCTCTATCTCTCTCTTGCTTCTCAAAAGTTTTGTGAATAATGAATAACCTAATTCACTCACCACTAACTAATGTATTTATAATAGTTTTCTAGGGTTTGTTACGATTTCAAATATATCTTTTAAAACAAAGTTTTTAACCTTTTAAAATAAAATAAGGTTTGTTACGATTTCAAATATATCTTTTAAAACAAAGTTTGTTACCTTTTAAAATAAAATAAGGTTTGTTACGATTAACTCACAATATTTTTCTCTACACTTTTACTTCACTTAAACCCCCTATTACTTATACACCACTATCAAATATTCAAATTTTGAACTTCTAACATATTTCAAATATGTCACTAACTCTCAAATTACCAAAATACCCTTCAGCTCCCAAAATTCAATAAATCACCAAAATAAACAATTAAACACATAAACAATTAAATAAATAAATCCTAAAAATCGGGCTGTTACATTCGAAAGGCCTAATCGAGACATGAGGAACCACCTTAAACCTTTGTTCGTCCAGGACAAGGTGAATAACTGTAACATCCCGCTTCAGACATAAATATTTATCAGTGTCGAGACAACGTATCAGAGATATTTTAAGAGAAGGGCAATTTGGTAAATTGCCGCCCAAGGATTATAAAAAGGGAAAAGTCCCAAAATCTCCTCATTTCCCCATTCTCCTTCTCTCTCTAAGTTCACAACTTCTCTCTCTACTCTCTCACCATCAACATCCTTAAATCTTCCCTTTCCACTTGTATTTCTCAACTATTGTTTGAGCCTAAGCATCTATTTCACCTTACATGATGATTCTTGGAGGAGAAGAAGCTGTGGGCAAGGATTTGGAGCTGATTTGGTGGAATTAACAAAAACCCGTTTTTGGGGATAAAGCTCCTCTAAAACAGTAAGAACTCTCTCCCTGTAACTCCGAATTAAGTGATTTTTGATGCTATGGAAAGCTAACAAAATTATCTACGTTTTGATACCAGTTTCGTGAATTTTGACTAAGTATTGAAGTCTGGGTACGAATTTGAAGTAAGGAGACAGAAGCTGAGTTTCTGCAAAATCTGGGTTTTTTATGAAGACTCGCAGAGCGAGCATAAATCATCGCAGAGCGAATCTGAACAGAAAAGAAATGTGGATTTTTGGATTCTACACGAAATTCCCTTCAGTTTGGATATAGATTTTGCGTTATTCGGATTAGGAACGAAGTCAGAAAGCACGTTTGAAGTTGGACGATTCTGCTGGAGAATCCCTTACGGATTTGACGAGGATTTTCCGGAAATAAGCTACTTTTGGACAAGCTGATGTGGGATAAGCTTAAGCTGTTTTAGAGGCCTCAAGGTTAGTTCCTTAGAGTAGCAATTTACCCTTTTGGGATATTATTGTGTGAGATCACAACATAATTGCTAAGGTTTAGAAATAAAAGGATAGTTTTCCCCTTTTTGATACATATGCTTGATTCCAGTTAATCCTTGGATAAAGTACGTTTTTATAGTTCAAAATGAGTCCTTGGCTTATTTTCATTGATCATTGGATAACTGGGTACCAAGGTTTTAAGCTTAAACATGTTTTACAGAAAATTCTGAGTTCTGCTACAGTCGCAGAGCGACGCTCAGGGTCGCAAAGCGAAGTAGCAGAGCTTGGCTACTGCCTAGCCATCGCCTAGACTTTGCCCTGCAAAGTAATCAGAAGCTGAGTTCGCAAAGCGAAGTAGCAGAGCTTGGCTACTGCCTAGCCATCGCCTAGACTTCGCCCTGCAAAGTAATCAGAAGCTGAGTTCACAAAGCGAATTTTTAGACGCTCTGCGAAGCTTCAGACTCAGGATTACCAGGTTCTGAAGGTTCAGACTCTGAAGTTCAGAGTCTGAAGGTTCAGACGCAGGATTTCGCAGAGCGAAGTCAAGGGGTCGCAGAGCGAAGTTGCCCAGAAAGGCATTTTATTTTCAAATAACTGTATCATGCCAATGATCTTCGATATGCTTTAGGACAATGTTACTCATGATCTTCCAAGGATTAATCTAGGAAATGCATAGGTATCATAAGAGTGATGGGTAGAATTATTTCTAAGTTATCAAGTAAGAATAAGGGCTTAGTTCCCAACAAAGAGATAAGCAGTCCATGAAATAGCAAGTATGAACCTTATATTATAGGTTAAGTATTACAAGAATGATTACTCAAAGAATGCATCAGATATGCATAAGTTACAAGCTATATGTATATGTATATATATATATATAAAGAATATTAAGAATAAGTTAATTAAAGGACTAGATGTGTCTCCTGTCTGCTCGTTAGTTAGTATACAAGGGGTTCCAGATTAAGCTGGAATGGTGAAGTTACCGTCCGTGAGGGCAGCTACACATCAAAGTCAAGAAAGATAATGTGTCTCTTGTCTGCTCGTTAGTTAGTATACAGGGGGTTCCAGATTAAGCTGGAATGGTGAAGTAACCGTCTGCGAGGGCAGCCACACAAAAGTAAGAGGAGTCCGGTGTTAACCTGATACGATAGGAATTTCACCGGTAGCAGGGAGAGGTATTCTGGGGTTACTCCACCTGGATGCACTCCATAAAATGAACCAATATAATGTATTGTTTGTTCAACGCTAACTTCTAACTTAATGATATGAAAAGATGATTATGTATATACTATATACTAAGAGATAAGACAAAGTAGTCATCAGACATCAGAAAGTGATCATAGACTTCCCCTCGATCACTAAGCATAAGATTATGTATATGATAAGTATAGGATAAGATAAAAGACATACAGCGATCCTAGTTTTCCCTTGATCGCGAAATATGTAGAGAATGACGGCGATCGTAGGTATCCCCAAGATTGCCAAAAGTAGGCACGGCGACCCTAGGTTCCCCGTGGTTGCCAACAGTAGGTTGGGTGGAGCTCACTGAGACATTATGTCTCATCCCAATCCTTCTGGTGCAGGTTTCCAGGTAAGCAAGAAGTTCGCGAAGAAGTTCTACAAGGGAGACACTGAATGGAGTGAAGATGCTCGTCTTGTACCAGCTCAGGAGGTTGACAGACAATATATGTATATTAAAGTGTATTTTATGGTACTTAATTGGTTGTAAATACGAGCATGTACGTATTCCTTCAGTTGTTTTGTATTATTATTATTGAAAATTTTAATGTATCCAGTATCAGATTAATACACATGCTAAATATTCTAGATAATTTAGTATGGGTGTTACAATAACATTGGGATAAATAAAGTCCTAGTAGATGGTGGTGCAACGGTGAATTTGATGCCGTTATGCTTGCTAAAGAAAATTGGAAAGAAAGAGTCTGACTTGACATCCCATAACGTGGTGCTCTCGAATTATGAGGATAAATCCGGCCACTCTTATGGGGCAATTGAAGTTGAATTAATTGTCGGAAGTGTCAAGAGGTCAACGTTGTTCTTGGTAATCCCATCCAAAGGCAATTACAATCTGTTACTTGGCAGAGAGTGGATACACGATGTCGGAGCGGTCCCGTCGACTATGCATCAGAGAATATCCATCTGGAGGGAAGACAGATTGTTAGAAAATATTGAAGCCGACCAAAGCTATTTCAGGGCTGAAGTTGACCATATTAACAAAAAGACCTTTGATAAGCATTTGGCGTAAATTTTGCTATGTCGATCCTCAGATTTTGGTCTAGTTAGACCAGAGCTTGTGAAGAGTTCTGTTAAACTCCATCCATACCGTGGTTTCTTTTGGGAAAGGGAGTTAGTCAAAGACGGTAATTCTTCTGAGGATGAAGCCCCACCAGCTGGGTAGGACGACACATATTAATCATGTCCATTCCCAGTTCATGGGAAAGAATTACGGCCTATATGGCCGAAAATAAATGAAACGCGGCTTTGGAAGCTGTCATGCAACAAGAAATGGTCCTAGAAACCATTGAAGATTGTCAGGAAGACAGATTGCTCGAAGACCAGAGGTTGGATTGCATATATGATGAGGAGCCTTTATGGTTTGAGAAAGATCCAATGGGTCCCGCCAAGAAAATTGTGGCACAGGATCCTCTAGAAGAAGTCCATCTGGGAGATGGCTCTGTAAAGAGGCCAACTTATATCAGCGCCAAAATTGATGAGGCATTCAAAGTTCGAATCATTAAACTCTTGAAGGAATATAAAGACTGTTTTTCTTGGGACTATAATGAAATGCTAGGTCTAAGTCGGGACGTGGTGGAATTAAAATTACCAATTCGACCAGGAAAGAAGCCAATAAAGCAGACTCCAAGGAGGTTTGCGCCCCAGATCCTGTTAAAAATCAAAGAAGAGGTCGAAAGACTCTTACGAAGCAAGTTCATCAGAACGGCTAGGTACGTCGAATGGTTGGCTAACATCGTCCCTGTAGTAAAAAGAATGGAACTCCTAAAGTCTACATAGACTTTAGGGATTTAAACAACGCCACACCTAAGGATGAATACCCTATGCCGGTGGCGGAAATGTTGGTCGATTCGGGAGCAGATTTCGATTACCTAAGTATGTTAAACGGCTATTCTGGTTATAATAAGATTTTTATAGCCGAAGAAGATGTGTCGAAGACAGCTTTTAGATGCCCTGGGCCATAGGCGTGTATGAATGGATAGTCATGCCATTCGGTTTGACGAACGTCGGCGCCACATACCAAAGGGCAATGAATTCTATGTTCCATGATTTTATAGAAAAATTTATGCAAGTGTACATAGATGATATTGTGGTGAAATCTTCAACAGAGGACGCCCATCTAGACCATTTTCGACAATCGTTCGAAAGAATGAGAAAATATGGTTTAAAGATGAACCCCTTGAAGTGTGCCTTTTGTGTTCATGCAGGTGACTTCTTGGGTTTCATGGTCCACAAAAAGGGCATTGAAATAAACCAAAACAAGACAAATGCCATTTTGGAAACGAAGGCTCCTTCAACCAAGAAAGAACTGTAATCTATTCTAGGTAAGATCAACTTTCTGAGAAGGTTCATTTCGAACTTAAGTGGCAAGACCCAAGCTTTCTCGCCATTACTTAGACTAAAGAAAGAAGATACGTTTAGATGGGAACCAGAGCATCAGAAGGCTTTTGAAGAAATCAAGTCATATTTGACAAAACCATTTGTTCTTTTACCTCCTGTTAAGAATAGGATGATGAAATTGTACATAGCAGCGTCAGAATCATCCATAGGTAGCATGTTAGCCCAAGAGGATAAAAATGGTGTCGAAAGAGCCATATACTACCTCAGTAGGATTTTAAATGATGCTGAGACAAGGTATCATCCAACTAAAAAGTAATGCCTTTGTTTGTATTTCTCTTGTACAAAGTTGAAACAATATATAAAGCCAGTCGACGTTTGTGTTTATTCTCATTTCGATATTATTAAGCACATGTTATCGAAACCTATTTTACATAGTAGAATTGGCAAATGGTCTCTAGCCCTCACAAAATATTTGTTGACCTACAAGCCCTTGTGGCTGATTTCATAGTTGATCATTCTGCAATCGAAGCTACAGCGCATCTAGTAGAGACTCGACCCTGGAAATTATATTTCGACGGTTCCAGTCACAAAAATGGCACTGGGATTGGTATTTTAATTGTGTCTCCTACTAACATTCCGACGAGCTTTAAGTTCAGGGTTAATGAACACTACTCAAATAATGAGGCTGAATACGAAGCCTTAATAGCAGGACTTGAAATCTTGTTGGAACTGGGGGCAAAAGAGGTCGAGATAAAAGGGGACTCCGAATTGGTCATAAAGCAGTTGACGAAAGAATATAAATGCATTAAAGAAAATCTAATTATGTATTTTGTTCTAGCCAACACGTTGTTACAACGTTTTCAGCATGTGAATATTCAGCATGTGCCTCGAATGAATAACCAAGAGGTGAATGAGCTAGCACAAATCGCTTCGGGTTACAAGGTTCCCAAAGCGAAATTAAAGGAGTTGATGGAGATAAGAGCCAAAATTTCTCTGATTTCCCCTCCCCAAACGAAATTGTCAAAAGCAAAAACTGAGGGGGCAGAGGAAATAGACAATCTTTCAGCCGGAAATTTTTTTGAATTTTTTTTTTAAATTTAAATTTGAATTTTTTGTCATTGACAATATGGCAGACAACAATTGGCAGAGACAGATTGTCAAATACCTGAGAAACCCTTCCGGAAACATCGGTCAAAAAATTAAATATAGGGCCTTAAGTTATGTGGTGATGGGAAATGAATTGTTCAAGAAAACTCCTGAAAAAGTTTTACTGAAGTGCCTCGGAGAAAATGAGGCATATTTGGCAATTTCCAACACCCATAGCGGAATTTGCGGTTCTCATCAGGTAGGCCACAAATGAAATGGCTTTTATTTCGGCAAGGTGTTTATTGGCCTACGATGTTAAAAGATTGTATAGAGTTTGCTAAAGGCTGTCAGGAATGTCAGAAGCATGCAGGAATACAACATGTACCAGCGAGCGAACTTCATGCAATAGTGAAACCATGGCCATTTAGAGGATGGGCTTTGGATTTGGTCGAAGAAGTAAAACCTACTTCGTCGAAAGGCAACCGTTATATAATAGTCGGGATGGATTACTTCACCAAATGGGTTGAGGCCGTCCCTTTACCGAATGTGGATCAGGAAGCAGTTATCAAGTTTATTCAAGACCACATTTTGTACAGGTTTGGAATCCCAGAGACTATCACCACAGATCAAGGATCGGTCTTCACGGGACGAAAGATGGTAGAGTTCGCCTCCAAAATTGGTTTTCAATTGTAAACTTCGACACCCTACTACGCACAAGCAAATGGTCAAGTCGAAGCCATTAATAAATTTATCATTAATTTCATAAAGAAACATGTGGGTGGTAAACCAAGAAATTGGCATAATACTTTGAACCAGCTTTATGGGCTTGTAGGAATTCGCAAAAAGAATCGACTAACACTACCACTTTTAGGCTCACGTTTGGTCACGACGTGGTCCTACCCGTCGAAGTCTGTTTACAATCGACTAGAATTCAAAGGCAGTGCGAGATTCCAACAACCCATTATTGGGACATGATGTTAGATGAATTGGTCGATCTAGACGAAGAAAGGATACATGCATTAGATGTCCTCATGAGGCAGAAAGAAAGAGTGGCTAAAGCCTACAACAAAAGGCTAAAGTCTAAATTTTTTGTTTCAGGAGATTTAGTTTGGAAAGTAATTCTGCCTATGGATAGACAAGATAGAGTCTTAGGCAAATGGTCGCCAAATTGGGAGGGACCATTTGAAGTCACGCAGGTCTTCTCCAATGGTGCATATGAGATAGAAGAGATCGATGCAGATAATCGAATTCTACGAGTAAATGGCAAGTATTTGAAAAGATATAAGCCAATGCTGCAAGAAGTTAAAATTACATATGAATAAAAAGATAACAGCAAGTTCGTAATCATGGCATACGTTGCTAGTACATTGTCAAGAGTTTCAAAAGAGGTTATGCTAGTACATATTACAATTTGAGTAGAGAATTAGAAAGCTTAAAAAGTAAGGCTAGTTGTCAACCTCTCTAAATCCGTCTTGGTGTGATCCAGTACAGCTTAGGTCCAAGAGCCATTATCAATCAACCTGTTGATCTCGTTGTCACTCGACTTGGCCCTTTTGAAATTTTTAATAGCCAGTTTGGCCTCTCGGCGCAATTCGATCACCGAAGGACCCAGTGTTTTTTGGAATTCAGCTAACCTCTCCTCCTCTTCCTCTCCTCCTCTTCTTTAATCTTCGACGCCAAGACTGCCATTTGTTCTTTGTAAGCAGCAATGGTTGAGTTACATACCTTCGTCCCGGCCAAAACATTGGCACTCTCACGCTCTAAGGAAGCAACTTTAGCTTTAGATGCTTCGACTAACCTCAAGTTCTCTATGTGCTGATGACGTTGTTTTGTTAGCAAACCATTGTTTTCAAATTCGCACCGGAGTTCTGTGCTATTCGATCCAGAAGAGGCTCGAAGTCGACCAGAAAAGCTAACAAGGATTGGTTACGAGTCAACTTTAGCAACTTGTGAATCAAACCTTAGAGTTCGAAAGTGAGGTTCGAGTTCAATTTGATGGCTTGAAGGAGGTCCACCCCAATTACCTTTGCCCGCAGCTCTTGGATTAAATCATCCTCATACGCTTCAGAACTCACTCCGATGGATGCAGTAGAAGTGTTTTGAGTATCTTTACTACTTATCAGAAGTTTAAAAGCTTCAAGGGGATCACTTTTCTCAACATTTGCTATTTTATCTAGGCTTGGAGTGGTGCTGGGGGCATGCATTTTCTTAGGTGGAGACTCGTCCATGCTCTCGGGACTTCGCGGGCTATCCCCTCCACCTTCGGCCTCGTCATCGTCAAGGTCCTCACTACTCACATTGTCACCAGGAGTGTCATCCTCGTCTGTTTCAGCTGTCTCGACAGGGTTTGGATTCTGGAGTGGCTCAGTGAGGGTGGTTTCTCCGCCAGTAGGACCAGAAGTTTGGTCACCTGTAATAGGAGCGAGAAGATCACCTTTTAGCGAACTTGCATTATGTTCGACCTCAACTTCAGCCTGTTTGGGTTCGGGAGGAGTGGTGACGAGTACATCTTCAAACCAGTCAACAGACAGCCCTCCACCACTGTTTTGGTCCGTTGTTTTGTCCTCGTTTGTTTCTTCAATTATCTTAGAAATGGGACGATCATATGGCCAGGTGGGCGTTGTCTGTCCCCCGATCTCGACGTTACCAGGTTCCGAAACCTGTAATGGACAATTATCATCATGCTTGGAGGAAATTAATCAATAATTTGATTTGCGAGAAGTCAAGGTTTGACATGTACGTCGATATTGACTTTCCCGACACCAGAACCTTCACTTGAGATTTTCTTTGCTTTATGGAGTTTCTTCTTGGGGGGTTTGACATTTGAATCCGGTTCAGGTTTCTTTGTTTTCTCTTTCTCGACCAAGTTGACAGACCTTCAGTAGCGTTGGCATGCAGTGAGGAACCATCATCCTAAAAAATGCATATATATAATGATGATGATTGAGTAAACTCGAAAGAAAAAGAGAAGAAGTTTCCACCTACCTCTGAATCATCGCTCGATATGCTGATGAATTTTTTTAGTTTCTTCGATGGAGTCATGTTGCAAGAACTGCTGGTGCATTTACGCTTCTGGAAAGTCACTTTCATTAAAGAAATGGTCAAAGAAAAAATATATTGCCATTAAAAAATAGCAAGCGGTTACCTCAACAGCTTTCGGCTTAGAAGGTCTTGCCTTTTTCTTGGTTTCTTCCTTGCCAGGCTCATCGTCCGATATTGGTTTGGAAGTAAGAGGTACAACTGTGGAATATATGAAATTGTTAAGTGTAAAAGCGAATAAAGCTATACTTTACCTCTGAGTCGAAGGTTGTCACCTGTTTTAATTTCTGACGTAATTCAAACATGTCGAATGTCAAGGTGCAAATGACCTCCAAAACTATGTATGTCGTGCTTAGTCGGAGTTACTCTATCAGGCTTTTTAGCTAAAAGGTTTTTGAAGGCTAATCTCGAACCACAAAAGAACCAATTAGGAAGAGGTGGTCGAAAGGCCAAATCAAGTTTGCTGGTTGGCAAAGCTGGAAATCGTGTTTTGAAATGCAAAGCGTAAGTGTATTTGTCTTTCACATGAGGAGGGGCTTTCACCATGTAAAGTTTTTCATTTATTTTTTCCTTTAAAGTTTTTGTTGCCCGAGCAACGGTCCGACTAAGGTGCCTCGGGTCATACACAGTTTCAAAATATTTTTGAAATGCTTGAATTTCTTAAATATGCGTACCTTTGCTCTTCGCTTTTTTATTCTGCACAGTAGGAAAAGTGGATATCAGCTGCTTGAGTAAAAAGTTTTCATCAACATTAGCACTTTGTGTTTTATAATAATCTCTCCACCAAGTAAAAAATTCTTGGGTGCATAAGAAGGATGTTATGAAAACTATGGGCTCAAAGCTAGGGGCAGCTTGATTGAATTTGGCAAGGCGCTCTCGCCAATCTTTCTCGGTCTTGGGATGGCGCAGGTACTTCTTACTGGAAAAGAGAGATTTAGGTCGAAGCTGGAAAAGGCCAAATTGTCTAGCTACCAAATTTGGTTGATAGCCACTTACTCCAAAGAGTTCTTTCCCTTTCTCAGTCGAGATTCTGAATGAAAGCAGATTAGGAGTCAACTAAGTTCTCCAGATCTCGAAATATTCCCCTTTGCGGTCGGATGAAGGCTCTGGAAATTCTTTGGTAAACCAATCTGGCCCGTGAGTTCTATTTACAAACAGAGCCATTGAAGGTACAAAAGTGTTACAACTTAGGAACACGTTGAAGGCCGTCGAAAATAAGGCTTCATTGGTTTGGCCTATTTCTCTGAGTTTCAGCGCAGCTAGGTGGGTACCTTCGATTCTTCGTTGTTCGACCATGCTCTTGTGTTCATCAGGAATGAAGAGTTGGAATCTTGATTCAAACGTGGCTAACAGCCACAGTTGGAAAAGCCAAATGGGTCCAGACACAGACATAGTTTTTCTTTCCTCACTTGCATTTCTCAAATCAAAAGATCCATTGCCAAGACCATCATAGAGGGCACCCAAGATGAGTCGACTCAGGCTGACATCCTTACCTTCATGTATTTGGATGGCGAGCTTAATGTACATCTTCTCCACTTGCAACGAAGGAGTGCAGAAAACGAAGAGGGATAGTCAGAGGGTCAAGAACGTGACATGATCCACATCAAAAACGTCATCACTGGTGGTGTCGTAGTGGTCCTCGATGTAAGACAAGAAGGCAGCTCGTTGAAAATTGAAGTCAAAATCTGTCGAAACTGCACTAGGGTCGAAAGTTCTTCCAGTGGGTTTCAGGCCAGTAATTGCAGCTACATCTAGAAGTGTTGGGGTTAACATTCCACATTTGAGTTGGAGACTACTAGTAGAATGGTCCCAGAAATGCAATGTCGCGATCAGCATGTTGGGTTGGTATTTTGGCCCAAGTCTTGACAGTTGGATAAGGTCGAGGATGCAGACGCTTTCCAAAAATCCTTTTTATTCGACTCGACTTTGTTCAACCATTTCAGGTATATGCCACTCCCAACATGAGGAGCAGACCTAAATACTCTAGTGGGTGCATCCATGAAATTCATAAAGTATGGTCCTTTTTGAAAAACCCTAGGGGTAAAATTGTGATAGGTGGGAAAAATTTCCTTGATTTGGTCATTGTCATACCCCATTTTTTGACCCAATTTTGCCTCGTTTTACTCATCTTTTAAAGCCGAGAATTTTCGACGTTTCAGACGAAATTTCAGCAAAGAGGTATTTTAAAATACCTCATTTTTTTTTGGTTCGTTTTAGGGCCACTTTTTTTTTTTATCTTTTTTTACTTTTTATCTTTACTTTTAGTCTCATTTTTTTCATTTTTGTTACTATTCCATTTTATTATTATTATTATCATTTATTTATTTTCTTTTATTAGTATTATTTTTTTTATTTCTTTTTATTTTTATTTTTATTAAAAAGTCAAAAATTGCTGCCTGCAGGGGGCGCCCCTCTTCCTGATTTTCTTCATCATTTTTCTGTCCAAATCTTCACAAAATCTTCAACAAAAGATCACACAGTCACTTACCCCATAAATGTTAACCACAATTTTAGCCAAAACAGACACTAAACCCAGCATGCAAGTTATCTCATGGTCAACAAAAACAACTTCAAAAATGTCTATATAACAGAGACAAAAAATCAGAGAAAAAAGAGAGGATTTTTCATCAAAAAAAACAACACAAAAACAACAACATAATCAAAACACAATCCTCACAAAAAAAACACAAAAAAACAAAACTGCCCTCCTCCCCCACCATCAAAATCGGCCAGCCTCCTCCTCCAAAACACCACCCACCATTCGGCCACCTACTCCCCTAAACCACCACTTCACCCGCGACCACATCCTCCCCAAACACAAACAAAACCAGCCGCGGCCCTTCCCCCTAAAACAACCACAACCGGCCGCACCTACACCCCTAAACCACTACACACAAACACAAAAAAAAAAAACAACAAAAAACCCCCTAAACAAACCTAAAACCGAACCACTTACCACCACCACAAAACCAAAAACTAAACCACTACAAAATCGTCCACCCCCTAACCCACACAAACACCAAGAAACTAACCCACACAAACATCAAGAACCGAACCATAACCCATAAAAAAGGCCACCAAATCCGAACCGAAAAGAGAAAAAAAAAGGTAGTTTTCAAAGTTTTTTAAAATTTAGATCTAGGAGTTTTCGAAAAGATTTTGAAAATTTTGAGTGTAGATTTGAGAAGAGGGTGAGAAGAGGGTTTAGAAAAACTATTTCTTTTTGAAAACGGCGGAGTTTTAAAACTCTGGCGCGGTGGCACAGCCGTCGAGGCCGGCCGGCCACCGCGCCGGAAATTTTTTCGGTCACCAGAGAGAAGAGAGAGGGGGCGGTTTTCTAGAGAGAAGGGAGAGAAGAGAGAAGATAGTTTTTAGAGAGAGAAGGAAGGAGGAAGAATGAAGATTTGTGAAGGGTTGGGATATTTATATCCCTCCCTAATCCTGTACGCGTGGGTTCATGCTTTAGCGTGCACCCTCACCTCCCAGGCCCTTTGATCTGGATCATACGGCCATTTTTGCATCTCCTCGTGATTAGATCAGGGCCCTCTGATTTTAATCAGACGGTCCAGATCTAATCATGCTGGCCCAATGCATTTGGGCATGATTACTTCCTATCTGTTATTTTCCCTACTTCCTGCACCCCCCTTTTTATTTTTTACACCGCCCTGTTTATTTCTTTTATTTTTCTTTGCATTTTTACAATTTCTTTTTTATTGTTCTTTTACTTCTTATTATCTTAGTTGCTCATATTTAACATCATCTCATGCATTTTATTTTATGTTATTTGCATTTGTCATTTTATTTATTCATTTATATCATTAGAATGTATTTTAGGAACAATGTAAATATAAATGAGAATATTGCACCGACACTCACATTTATTTATTCCGCTTTATGTCAAAATTAAGATAAGTGATTAGTATAATCCAAGGAAAAGGGGATTTTCATTTTGATCCAACGTCATTATGAAATCTCTCGCGCTTAGTTTACCTTTTTTTATCACGCTTAATTTTTTTTAACTCCAAGTAAAAAACCATAAAAAGTCAAAAACATTCAAATATTTAAAATCCCATCAAAAATATGTTTTATTAATCAACCTTGGATTTCAAACCAAGTGTCTTTTCTTTCTTAATCAAGCTTTAATCAATCTTTAATTATCTAAACTTTTTTCATCAATTTAAAATCAATCAAACTCACTTTTTATTATTATATGTCTTTTCGGCTTCTTATCTTCTCAAAAAACATTTTCAAAACTTTAAAATCAATCAAAACAAATCACTCGGATTTTTACGCTTAACTACATGATTTTGATCCCATTCGGGTATGTAGGCAAAAGACTTTGTCTTTCCAAATCAATAAAAATAACAAAAACAGTTTCTTTCCTTTTTTAAACTCATCATTTTAATCCTTTTACACTTAAGCATTTATTTACAAAACAAGTAATTAATTTAGCATAAAGATAAAAATAAAACAAGAGGTTCCTATAGAGTACTATAGACGTTTAGGGTGCTAATACCTTCCCTTTGCTTAACCAACCCCCGGACCTTGATCTCTAAAATTTAGGGTTTATGCGAACTTTTCCCCTTTTCCTTGGAAAAAATAAAAGATCGGTGGTGAACTTTATTTTGTGAGTCAACGCTAACCAATAGCTTGATATCCAAAAATCACCGCGACAGTCATTATCCTCTCGTTCTCTGGGTAAAGGACCCGAGAATGCTAAAGGGCCCGAATATGCATAAGAATCAGGGCAAGGGATCATTACCTAAGATTTCCAAATCCGGGCTCGTTCGTCCTTCAAGTCAGGTGCAGGAATGAATTTGAAGTTCCTCGGTTGAAGCTGGACGAAAGTTCGTTGTGGCCGCCGTGTCAGACGGTTGAGTTTTGGATGAAGATGCCATTGATGTTCTTTGAACCTTCCGGATGATGTTTTGAAAGGTTGGACACGAGGAGAAAAGTTTTCGCGTTTTTAGTGGAAGCTGGTTTGAGAAATTGTTTTTTTCAGAGAAAGGGGAGAGATTGTTTGTTTCAGAGGAAAACAGGCTAAGAGAGAAGATGAATAGTTCATGTGTTTTCTATCAATAAGTTTGGAAAAGTGTGTAAAAGAGGTTAAGGAAGTACTTTTTATATTCCCAAGGTATAACTTTATACTGCTTCCTACTTTAAATCTTGACAGATGTCAACATCCTACGTTGACAATCCAAAAGTTGGTTTTTGGGCATTACTTAGTCCAAAATGTGGCCCACTAGATCTTGCAAAAGTTGCGTCATAGGTTTGTTTTCAAATAAAAAGAAAACTACCGTTTCGATTTCCACAAAGTCGAAACGTAGGAGTTTTCACTCGACATGAGAATTTGAGTGAAAATTATCTATTGTTCAGACCTAATTCAAAAATCAAAAGAAAGCAGCAATAGGAAATAAAAATAGCATTTGATTAAATCAAAATTTGATGCCAATCATTGGGCAGATTACACAAAATGTCGAAGCAAATTGACATTAGAAACATTGTTCGACATGAAAAGTACATCAAAATGGCTTCGAGGCCTTAAAAAACAACAACTTAAAACCTAAAACCTAGAAATTTTCGTCTTCCAGGAAGCGAAACTCATTTAGGAACTACATAGCTTCCAAGTCAAGGCGACAATAGAGGCAAATTTCAGTCCTTAAATATTCATCGTCCGAACCTGATAAAGGCCAGAAGATTCTCGATCTTCTCCCATGTCCCTTGCATGTTCCTTGAGCAGAACAAGTGAGTCGAAAGACCAAGCTTGAAGGCAAAGGCCTGATGCCATAATGAGGCCGGTAAGGTAGAAAGTAAGGAAAACCTTGTCCTCCACAGGTAGACCTCCTACATTCAGCTCACACTTGACGATCGAAGAGGTCTTTGAAGGTAGGAAAAACCTCCTTCATCGAAAACCCATCTTTTGAGAGGATTTTGAAGATCATCAGGAAGTATTTGGCTCCATCCACGCCATGAGAAGCTGCGTTACACAAAATACGGTAAATGTTGTCCAGATTGTTGGGTTCATCATGGAGGAGCCTTGTTGTTTCCACCAGGTTGAACGATTCATGGCCACTTTGGATCATCCTTTGCATAAAAGCACGTTTTGACGCAGAAGGGAAGTTATCAAAGTAATACCATAGGCAGTTCCGTGGTAAAGCCCTAAAAATTGTTTTCTTGTCTGCCAGTCGACGGTGAGTGGTGGAGGTTGCTCTGAAGTTGAGCGAATTCTGGGTACCTGTAGCAACTATTTTTTGGGTGATATTAATTAGAAGATCTTCTAGAAGTCTATCCATGGTAGAAAGAAAAATGGAAGATGGCTATCATTTTTATACTCATTACTGAGGGGAAACCGAAAAGACTATTGATTTGAAAAGTTGAAAAGTCTAGCCACGTGGCGAAAGAAGTCTGAAAGGTTTCTGAACCCAGCCGTCAGTTACTTCTCCTAAGAGCCAAAGATCTCCGAAAATAGTGCAATAATGATAACTGATTTGGGGAACTGCTCGATGTAACACCCTAACCCTTAACCGCCGATTTATTAACTTTAATAAAAGAAAACGTTAAGGCCATAGGAAGTTACAACATTAAGAAAACTCATCTTCATAAAAACATCAGCAGAAATCAAAAACATATTTGATTTTCACACACAGCAGCGGAAAACAACAAAACAAATGCTTATAATCAAGCATACATATATTACACCAAAAATATATACATATTATTTTCAAAAGAGGCAATTCTACAACAAGCCATTGCCAAATCTATACATAACGTTTAGATACCCCAAAATGGTGTTACAAATATCAGAGCCCTAGACTCTAACTAGGATACAACACCTAGTACCAAAAATGTAAGGATAGCTAAGCTATGACCTCACCACTAAGCAGCTTCTAAACAGCAAGGCTACTCCTCAACGATAACCTCGTCTCCCTGATGATCTGGATCCCCAAAGATCCAGCACATAACACAAAACAGAGAGTGTTAGTATCACAAACAATAAATATGTATAAATAACATATTATTATACATAACCAAATCACAACACATAATTGACAAAGCACAACACTCATCAACAACAACTATCAACAATAACTCATCATTAACCATTATGCACATATAATTTCCCACATAACTCATCAAACATCAATTACCACTCACATCCATTATGCACACATAATATCACTTAACAACCCTTATGCACACATAATTTCCTAAATGAACACTAATGTCACAAAGGATGCATGCCTCAAATGCATTCTCTAATGCATGTGGTACCAAATCATTTCGGATAAACTTATATCCTTATCAAGCTCTCTTGATAACCACGCTCTCATGGATTTCATATCCGCTCCGGATATCATCAAGTAATGAAATGCATGATGTTTCACTTAGCAAATATATGATACTCTTATCACTATACTTACTAACACCACTAATTATCAGCTCTCTGATAATGATCACAACATCAACAACAACAACAAACACCACTACTAGGCTCTCATGGCCAAATCATAAGACATAACATGTATTACTCAACCATGTTTAACAATCTCAAATAAACCAATCAAATCACATCAAAGTCTCACACAATAGGGGTTTCAAAGGGAAACCCTCACACTTTGATAACCCACACACATAAGGGTTTTACTCCAAAACTTTCTTGAAACAAATAATCTTTAGAAAAACATTAGGAATGGATTAAAATGGTGGGTAAGGTTTCCAAAAATGTATTATAAAAATACAGTAACAAAAGACATCTCCGCGCGCACCAGGACCTCCAGAACAACTCAACAAAGAAGGCCTGTTCAGGGTTGGTCGCTACAAGCGAGCTCATGGTCGCTACAAGCGAGCATAGGCAGGGAATCATCCTGCTTGGTCGCTACAAGCGAACCCTCGGTCGCTACAAGCGAGCCTGGTCGCTACAAGCGCCAGTGTGGTCGCTACAAGCGCAGATAGGCAGGGAATTATCCTGTCTGGTCGCTACAAGCGATGTTCCGTCGCTACAAGCGACCGTATCAGTACACAGTCATAAAAATGTGATTTTTCCACCATTTTAGCCCATCTATGGTTACCCAAGTTCCAGAACTTGTTAAAAACAACTTTCCATCATAAAACATCATTTATAAACCATCACAAACAAGGATTGCATCAATCAAAGAAATTAGGGTTCAAAACCATAACCTTTCATAACATTTTCTCATGCACTCACAACACAATAACTTCAACAAAACATACCAGCATCATCACTTAGCATTCAATCTAGCAAAACATAATCATTTATAACTTTAAACCATAAAAACTTTCTAACAAAACCTAGACAAAGTGAGGAGAAGTTTGGGATGGAGAAATAGACATTCTCCCCTTCTCAATCACTTGTAATAATGTAATACTAACTCTCTTACCTTCTCAAACCTAGCAAATCTCAAGCTTTCCTCTTGCTTTTCTTGTTCTTCTCTTCTCTTCTCCCACGTTTTTCTCACAAAGGAAAGGAGGAAAAATGGTACTATTCATGTTCTCACAAAATCTTATATCCCTAGCAATTGATCCTAGCCATCCATCTTTACTAACTCACAAGGACTCATCCTAGCCTTACAATTTAATCCAAGCTTACTACATTCATCCACATAGGATTATTACTACTACTCATAAACCAAAGCCCAACACTATTCCTCCTCTTGGCCCAATTCGTCCAAAACTCTAAAAACTCGATTACGAACTCACCCTCGCGCTAAAATAATTATTCCTCGATTACTAGAAAATATTTTTAAACGCAAAACCATAAAATAAAATGTATAAAATATAATATACGAAAATAGGGTCGTTACAACTCTACCCCCCTAAAAAGAATTTTCGCCCTCGAAAATACCTGAAAACAACTCTGGGTAGGAGTCCCGCATCTTACTCTCGAGCTCCCACGTCGCATATTCACCGGCTGGGCCTCCCCAAACGACTTTTACCGATGAAATCTCTTTATTCCTGAGCCTCTTCACCTCTTGTCCTTCAATCCTTAAGGGTACCGTTGTAACCGTCAAATTCTCTCTCACTTGTATCTCGTCCGACTCAATCACATGTGACGGATCCGATACGTATTTCCTCAATTGAGACACGTGAAAAACATCGTGTAGATTCGACAACGACGGCGGTAACGCAATCCTATACGCCACCTTCCCAATCCTCTTCAAAATCTGATATGGACCAATGAACCTCGATGCTAACTTCTTCGATTTCAAAGCCCGTCCAATACCCGTAGTCGATGTAACTCTTAGAAACACATGATCTCCTTCTTGAAATTCTATATCCTTCCTTCTCTTGTCGGCATAGCTTTTCTGGCGACTCTGCGATGCTCTCATCTTCTCTTGGATCATCTTGATCTTCTCGGTCGTTTGTTGCACAATCTCAGGTCCAAGCATCACACTTTCTCCCGATTCAAACCAACACAAAGGTGTTCTACATTTTCTCCCATACAACGCTTCAAAAGGTGCCATACCAATGCTCGAATGAAAACTGTTGTTATACGTAAACTCAATCAATGGTAAGCAAGCTTCCCAACTCACTCCTTGTTCTAAAATGCACGATCTTAATAAATCCTCCAATGATTGAATCGTCCTCTCCGACTGACCATCCGTCTGCGGGTGATAAGCAGAACTCATTCGCAACTTAGTCCCCAACGCCTCTTGCAAACTCTCCCAAAACCTTGAAGTAAAACGGGGATCTCGATCCGATACAATACTCGACGGTATTCCATGCAATCTCACGATTTGCTCGACATAAATCTCAGCCAACTTCGGTACTAGCATACCGGTCTTGATAGCTATGAAATGAGCAGACTTTGTTAACCTGTCGACAACTACCCAAATCATATTGTTACCCTTCGACGTCTTCGGCAAACCGCTTACGAAATCCATCGCAATACTATCCCATTTCCACTCTGGAATAAACATAGGTTGCAATAGCCCCGACGGCTTCTGATGCTCTACCTTGGACTTCTGACAAGTCAAACAAGCGAAAACAAACTCGGCGATCTCTTTCTTCATCCCTTGCCACCAAAACATTTTCCTCAGATCTTGATACATCTTAGTAACACCAGGATGAATACTCAAGTTGCTTCTGTGACCTTCCTCCAAGATCATCCGCTTCAACTCAGGCACATCAGGTACACATAACCTTCCCTGACACCTCATCACGCCTTTCTCATCGATCTCAACGTTTACCTTTTTCCCTTGCTCGATGAGCGTCTTAAGCTTCATCAATCTCACATCATACTTTTGCTTATCCACAACCTCTTCAAGAAAATCATTCGTCAACTTCAACATTCCTAGCTTCACGCTTCTGGTTGTCCTTTCAAAAACCAAACTGAGGTCTCTAAACTCTTCAATCAATATCAGTTCCTTCGCCATCAGAGACGACATATGCAAAGACTTCCTACTCAACGCATCGGCTACCACATTAGCTTTACCCGGGTGATAACTCAACTCAAAATCATAGTCCTTAAGAAATTCTAACCATCTTCTTTGCCTCATGTTGAGCTCCTTCTGATCAAACAAGTACTTCAGACTCTTGTGATCGCTGAAAACCTCAAATCTTGACCCATACAAGTAGTGCCTCCAAATCTTGAGAACAAACACAACAGCAGCTAGCTCCAAATCATGCGTAGGATAGTTCCTCTCATGAATCTTCAGCTGTCTTGATGCATAAGCAACAACTTGTCCCCTCTGCATCAACACACCACCTAGACCCATCTTCGATGCATCACAATAAACCACGAACGGTTCCTTCGGATTCGGCAGAATTAGTACAGGTGCAGATGTCAACCTTCTCTTCAGCTCTTGGAAACTCTGCTCACACTTATCATCCCAAATAAAAGCTTGACCCTTCCTAGTCAACTGCGTCAATGGCAACGCCAACTTTGAAAATCCTTCGATGAACCTCCGATAGTAACCGGCCAAACCAAGAAAACTTCGGATCTCCGTAACAGACTCCGGCGTTCCCCAATCTTGCACGGCATCTACCTTAGCAGGATCCACTGCTATACCACCACTTGAAATGACGTGACCCAAAAAGCTAACTTCATGCAACCAAAATTCACACTTAGAAAATTTTGCATAAAGTTTCTTCTCGCGCAACACTTCCAACACAATCCTCAAATGCTCGGCATGTTCTTCTTCCGTCTTCGAGTATACCAAAATATCATCTATGAAGACCACCACGAATCGATCCAAAAAGGAATGAAATATACGATTCATATATTCCATAAACACTCCAGGTGCATTCGTGACTCCAAAAGGCATAACGGCGTACTCGTAATGACCATACCTTGTCCTGAAAGCAGTCTTCGGTATATCCTCCGCCTTAACTCTTATCTGGTGATATCCCGATCTCAAATCAATCTTGCTGAACACACAGGCTCCCACTAACTGATCCATCAAATCATCTATCCTCGGAAGTGGATACTTGTTCTTGATAGTTGCTTTATTCAACTGACGATAATCAATGCACAGACGCATACTGCCATCTTTCTTCTTCACCAACAGAACCGGCGCACCCCACGGCGATACACTCGGTCTTACAAACTTCTTCTCTAACAATTCCTCCAATTGTTCCTTCAACTTCTCTAGCTCAGCAGCTGACATACGATACGGCGCCATTGAAATTGGACTAGTGCCAGGTACGATGTCAATTGCGAATTCAACCTCTCTCTCGGGTGGTAAATCCAAAATGTCATCTGGAAAAACGTCCGGAAATTCACGCACCACCGGCAACGCATCAACCTCCATCTTCTCTTCCACTCTCAACGAAGCAAACATAACAAACACGTCCTCTTGAGCCTTCACGGATCTTACCACTTCTCGACAACACATGAGCTTCGAACACAACTCTGGCTCCGGTCTTGGAAATGTAACCGTCCTTTCACCGCAGTTGATATGAACCCGATTAAATTCTAACCAGTTCATACCAAAGATAACATCTATTCCGCTCAACGGAATGCAGACTAAATCCATACCAAAGAGTCGATCATACATGATGACTGAACAATCAACACAAACTAGAGTAGTCGATACTGAACCACTCGCAGGCGTTTCAATAACCATGCGTCCCATCATATTCTCTACTTTAAGACCCAACCTCTTAACACAATCCATAGAAATAAACGAATGGGTAGCACCCGTATCAATAATAGCAGACAAAGGAGTATTATTGATAAAGCATGTACCTCTGATCAAGTTGTCCGCCCTCGCATCACCACCATCTAAAGCAAACACTTTTCCTCCAGCCGCTCTAGGCTTCTTACACACGTTGCTCTTATGACCCGCTTCGTTGCAGTTGAAGCACACAACACCCTTCTTGCACTGATCAGCTTTGTGGTTAGGATCACCACACTTGAAACATTTTCCATCACTCTTCGGGCATTCAAAGAAACGATGACCCGGTTGTCCACACTTAAAGCAATTCCTATTAACTCCAAACTTGTTGCCACTACTCCCACCTTCATCTGGTTTCTTCCCACCTCTGTTATACGGTTTACCTCTAGCCATGTCTTTTCCCCTCTTCTCATTTGCAGCTTTGTAGTAATTAGCCTTAGCTTTACCATCCTTGTCACATATTCGGCTCTTATTCACCAACATTGGAAAATTCCTGATCTCACTAAACCCAATCAACTGTTTAATGTCTGGCCTCAGCCCATTTTCAAACTTCACACACTTGTCTTCCTCAGCTTCCACCGTGTTGTAATGAGGAGCAAAACGACACAAATCTTCAAACTTGGCCGCATATTCAGAAACAGATAAACTTCCTTGCTTGAGCTCCATGAACTCAATCACCTTGCGGTTCCTCTCGTCTGCCGGAAAATACTTGGTTAAAAACTCTCTCCGGAAACGAGCCCAAGTAACTAAAGCTCCACCAGCTCCCAACCTCTGACTAGCGTTTCCCCACCAATGATCAGCTTCATCATGGAGAACATACGCTCCTAGCAATACCTTATGCGCATCCAGACAACGCATAGCTCCAAAAATTCTCTCAATCCCTTCCAACCAAGTCTGCGCTCCATCTGGATCGTATCCTCCCTTGAAGATAGGCGGTTTGTTGTTCATAAACCTCTCGAGTCTCAACTCATCTTCTCCGCCTCCTCTAGCTTGTTGTGCAGCTCTATCCGCAGTCCTACTAGCAGCATCCTGAGCCATGGCATCAGCCATCCGCTCCATCGCGTCCGCAAGTGCTCGTTGCGCCATATCCACACACACTACCAAACATCACATAACACAAATGAGAACAAAGTGTTTAAGAAAACACATGTTACACAAAGGGTATACTAAACTTAATTGATCCAATGGATCGACCTGCTCTGATACCAACTATTGTAACACCCTAACCCTTAACCGCCGATTTATTAACTTTAATAAAAGAAAACGTTAAGGCCATAGGAAGTTACAACATTAAGAAAACTCATCTTCATAAAAACATCAGCAGAAATCAAAAACATATTTGATTTTCACACACAGCAGCGGAAAACAACAAAACAAATGCTTATAATCAAGCATACATATATTACACCAAAAATATATACATATTATTTTCAAAAGAGGCAATTCTACAACAAGCCATTGCCAAATCTATACATAACGTTTAGATACCCCAAAATGGTGTTACAAATATCAGAGCCCTAGACTCTAACTAGGATACAACACCTAGTACCAAAAATGTAAGGATAGCTAAGCTATGACCTCACCACTAAGCAGCTTCTAAACAGCAAGGCTACTCCTCAACGATAACCTCGTCTCCCTGATGATCTGGATCCCCAAAGATCCAGCACATAACACAAAACAGAGAGTGTTAGTATCACAAACAATAAATATGTATAAATAACATATTATTATACATAACCAAATCACAACACATAATTGACAAAGCACAACACTCATCAACAACAACTATCAACAATAACTCATCATTAACCATTATGCACATATAATTTCCCACATAACTCATCAAACATCAATTACCACTCACATCCATTATGCACACATAATATCACTTAACAACCCTTATGCACACATAATTTCCTAAATGAACACTAATGTCACAAAGGATGCATGCCTCAAATGCATTCTCTAATGCATGTGGTACCAAATCATTTCGGATAAACTTATATCCTTATCAAGCTCTCTTGATAACCACGCTCTCATGGATTTCATATCCGCTCCGGATATCATCAAGTAATGAAATGCATGATGTTTCACTTAGCAAATATATGATACTCTTATCACTATACTTACTAACACCACTAATTATCAGCTCTCTGATAATGATCACAACATCAACAACAACAACAAACACCACTACTAGGCTCTCATGGCCAAATCATAAGACATAACATGTATTACTCAACCATGTTTAACAATCTCAAATAAACCAATCAAATCACATCAAAGTCTCACACAATAGGGGTTTCAAAGGGAAACCCTCACACTTTGATAACCCACACACATAAGGGTTTTACTCCAAAACTTTCTTGAAACAAATAATCTTTAGAAAAACATTAGGAATGGATTAAAATGGTGGGTAAGGTTTCCAAAAATGTATTATAAAAATACAGTAACAAAAGACATCTCCGCGCGCACCAGGACCTCCAGAACAACTCAACAAAGAAGGCCTGTTCAGGGTTGGTCGCTACAAGCGAGCTCATGGTCGCTACAAGCGAGCATAGGCAGGGAATCATCCTGCTTGGTCGCTACAAGCGAACCCTCGGTCGCTACAAGCGAGCCTGGTCGCTACAAGCGCCAGTGTGGTCGCTACAAGCGCAGATAGGCAGGGAATTATCCTGTCTGGTCGCTACAAGCGATGTTCCGTCGCTACAAGCGACCGTATCAGTACACAGTCATAAAAATGTGATTTTTCCACCATTTTAGCCCATCTATGGTTACCCAAGTTCCAGAACTTGTTAAAAACAACTTTCCATCATAAAACATCATTTATAAACCATCACAAACAAGGATTGCATCAATCAAAGAAATTAGGGTTCAAAACCATAACCTTTCATAACTTTTCTCATGCACTCACAACACAATAACTTCAACAAAACATACCAGCATCATCACTTAGCATTCAATCTAGCAAAACATAATCATTTATAACTTTAAACCATAAAAACTCTCTAACAAAACCTAGACAAAGTGAGGAGAAGTTTGGGATGGAGAAATAGACATTCTCCCCTTCTCAATCACTTGTAATAATGTAATACTAACTCTCTTACCTTCTCAAACCTAGCAAATCTCAAGCTTTCCTCTTGCTTTTCTTGTTCTTCTCTTCTCTTCTCCCACGTTTTTCTCACAAAGGAAAGGAGGAAAAATGGTACTATTCATGTTCTCACAAAATCTTATATCCCTAGCAATTGATCCTAGCCATCCATCTTTACTAACTCACAAGGACTCATCCTAGCCTTACAATTTAATCCAAGCTTACTACATTCATCCACATAGGATTATTACTACTACTCATAAACCAAAGCCCAACACTATTCCTCCTCTTGGCCCAATTCGTCCAAAACTCTAAAAACTCGATTACGAACTCACCCTCGCGCTAAAATAATTATTCCTCGATTACTAGAAAATATTTTTAAACGCAAAACCATAAAATAAAATGTATAAAATATAATATACGAAAATAGGGTCGTTACACTCGAGGCAAATGACGTCATCATTCAAAAAGACGTAAGGATTTCTTCAGAGAATTTTCAAAAATGTCAGTTTTCTTCTACAGTATCTTCCGTCGAACCTAACATTTTTGGGGGGCAATTTGTTAGCCTGTATTTTTTGACAAAGGATATTAAATACAGTCACTAAGGTTTGATTGGACACGTGGAAAAAAGATGGAATTTTTAGTTTAAAGGATTTCTGAAGTTGCACGTGTTAGTTCGACAAAATCGAAGCATTAGAGTTGGTCAAAAGACATTTCGATAATGCGAAGGTTGGTTATGTTTCGAAGAGTTTCTTTGACAAACTGTCAAAATTCACAACTGTCGAAAGAGCAAGATTTGAATTTCAAATAGGTTGTTTTTCTCTGTTATTAGACGTTATTAGCAGTTAGAAGTGTGGATAAGATTGTACAGTTATTTCCTTTAGTATAAATAAGAGTTTTCCATGAGGAAAACGGGGTCACAAAATCACTTACATAATATTCTACACACTCGAAGTATCCAAGTTACAGCGAGAAAAGAGTTACTAATCATGTATTATCCTTGTGAACAACCTTTATTTCGAATCAATGCAATTTGTTTTACTCTAAGTTATTTTCTGCAATCTACTTTCATACTGTAATTCCTTTTCGACAAGTTCAAGCAATTGAACTTGGAGATATTTTGTTTTCTGTTTGCATTCGAAACATACAAAAATACATAAGAACATGCAAAGATACTCAAATAAATCTGACACACATTGCTCTGAGATTACTGGTTGATCTCGCAAGTAATAAATCTATAACCAGCGGTTGTTTACCAAAAACCAAGGTAAACAACTGGTTGTTAGCTTTTGGTGTCAAGATTAATTGTTTAACCAAAAGTGTAACGTTTGCTAAGCTGGAGGAGCGTGTCGAAGGGAATTTTTTTACCGCGGGGCAAGTAGAAGCGTCGTTAGGTGGAGAAGCCCAAATGTTTGTGATGTTAGCTTCGTTGAAGGTTGAAGGTAAGGCTGAAGTTGGTGATTTTCCGGTAGTGAATGAGTTTTCAGATGTTTTTCCGAACGACATTACCGACTTACCGCCTGAGAGAGAAGTGGAGTTTGTGATTGATGTGGCACCTGGAACTAATCTTATTTCAGCGTCGTCGTATCGGATGTCTGCATCAAAGTTGGATGAGTTTAAGAAGCAGTTGGAAGAGTTGTTGGAGAAGAAGTTCATTAGGTCGAGTGTTATACTGTGGGGAGCGCCGTTGTTGTTGGTTAAGAAGAAAGATGGTAGTATGAGGTTGTGTGTGGATTATTGGCAGTTGAACAAAGGGACCATTAAGAACAAATATCCTTTTCAAAGTATAAATGATCTAATGGATCAGTTGGTTGGTGCTCAGGTGTTTAGCAAGATTGATTTGAGATCCGGATATCACCAGATACGAGTGAAGTCGTAGGATACCAAAGACTGCTTTCCGAACAAGGTATGGTCACTATGAGTATTCTATGATGTCGTTTGGTGTGACTAATGCGCCATGCGTATTTATGGGATACATGAATAGGATTTTCCCTCCATATTTGGATCAGTTTGTGGTGGTGTTTATAGACGATATCTTGGTGTATTCGAAGTTAGAGGAGGAGCATGCACAGCTTCTGAGGATTATGTTGCATACCTTGAGAGAGAGAGAGAGAGAGGAAGTTGTATGCTAAGATTTCAAAGTGCGAGTTTTGGTTGCATGAAGTGATTTTTCTTGGTCATGTTATTTCTAAAGGTTGTATAGTAGTTGATCCGTCTAAGGTTGATGCAGTGTTGCAGTGGGAGACTCCTAAGTCAGTTTTCGAGATCATAAGCTTTTTTGGTTTGGCTGGTTATTACATGAGGTTCATAGAAGGTTTTTCTAAGTTGGCTTTACAGTTGACGCAGTCGACTCGTAAAGGACAAGCGTTTGTTTGGGATGCTAAGTGTGAAGAGAGTTTCTTGGAATTGAAGAGGAGGTTGACAACATTGCCAGTTTTGATTCTGGCGAATGCGAAGGAATCTTTTGTGGTGTATTGTGACACATCTAAGATGGGATTGGGTGGTGTGCTTATGCAGAGTAGTCAAGTTGTAGTGTATGATTCAACGCCGTTGAAGGTGCATGAAAGAAATTATCCGACCCATGATTTGAAATTGGCAGCAGTGGTGTTTGCGCTTAAGGTTTGGAGGCATTATCTGTTTGGTTCGAAGTTTGAAGTGTTCAGCGATCACAAGAGTTTAAAGTATCTGTTTGACCAGAAGGAGTTGAATATGAGGCAGAGGCGGTGGATGGAGTTTCTGAAGGATTATGATTTTGAGCTGAGTTATCATCCCGGTAAGGCGAATGTGGTAGCAGATACTTTGAGTAGGAAGTCGTTGCACATGTCGGCACTTATGGTGAAGGAGTTGGAGTTGATCGAGCAGTTCAGAGATCTAAGTTTGGTAAGTGAGTTGATGCCGAAAGGTGTGAAGTAGGGAATATTGAAGTTGACGAGTAACATTCTGGAGGAAATCAAAGAAGGTCAGAAAGTGGATTTGGAACTTGTAGATCGTTTGGTGTTGGTTAATCAAGGTAAGGAGGTAGACTTTGGATTGGATGTGAACGGTGTTTTGAGGTTTTGTGATCGAGTTTGTGTGCCGAATGTACCTGAACTTAAATGTAGGATTTTAGAAGAAGGTCATCGGAGTAGTTTGAGTATTCATCCTGGAGCAACGAAGATGTATCAGGATCTGAAGAAGTTGTTTTGGTGGCCAGGAATGAAGAAGGATATTGCAGAGTTTATGTATGCTTGTTTGATTTGTCAGAAGTCTAAGATTGAGCATTAAAAGCCATCAGGAATGATGTACCCGTTGTTTGTGCCAGAGTGGAAGTGAGACAGTATTTCTATGGATTTTGTGAGTGGATTACCAAGGATTGTGAAAGAAAGTGATTCAATTTGGGTGATTGTGGATCGGTTGACGAAGTTAACGCATTTTATTCCTATCAAGACTGGTATGTCTTTAGCGAAGTTGGCAGAGATCTACATTGAGGAGATTGTCAAGTTGCATGGTATTCCATCTAGCATTGTGTCAGATAGAGATCTGAGGTTTACTTTGAAGTTTAGGGAGAGTTTGCAAGAAGCTTTGGGGACGAAGTTGAGATTGAGTTCAGCTTATCATCCTCAAACTGATGGTTAGTCGGAGAGGACTATTCAGTCTTTGGAAGATTTGTGTAGGGTGTGTGTTTTGGAACAAGGAGTAAGTTGAAGTAAATGTCTTCCATTGGTTGAGTTTACTTACAACAATGGTTTTCATTCTAGTATTGGTATGGCACCTTTTGAAGCGTTGTATGGAAGGAGATATAGGACACCGTTGTGTTGGTATGAGTCAGGTGAGAGTGCTATGCTTGGACCGGAGGTAGTTCAACAAACTACGAAGAAGGTTAAGATGATTCAGGAGAAGATGAAGGCTTCATAGAGTAGACAGAAGACTTATCATGATAAGTGGAGGAAGGACATTGAGTTTCAAGCCGGAGATCATGTGTTTCTAAGAGTGAATCCTGTCACTGTTGTTGGGAGAGCTTTGAAGTCTAAGAAGTTGACACTGTGTTATTGGACCTTATCAGATTGTTGAGAGAGTTGGAGAAGTAACGTATCGGATTGCGTTACCGCTGTCATTGCCGAATCTTCATAGTGTGTTTCATGTATTGCAACTTCGGAAGTATGTGTATGACCCAACGCATTTGATTCAAGTAGATGATTTAGAAATAAGGGATAATTTGACTGTTGAGACTGTGTCTTTGAATATTGAAGAGCGAGAAGTTAAGCGGTTGCGTGGGAAAGAGACTGTCTTGGTGAAGGTGATTTGGGGAGGTCCTACGGGAGAGAGCATAACTTGGGACTTGGAGAGTAAGATGAAGGAATCGTATCCGGAGTTGTTTCCTTCAGGTAATTTTTGAGGTTGGAAACTCTTTAAGTGGGGGAGTCGTAACATCCCAATTTTTAGTATTGGATTTATTTAATATTATTATATTTGTTAATTGTTTTATTAATTGGGAGAATTGGTGAGTTAGTAGATTTTTAGTGATTGAGGGTATTTTGGTCATTTATGGGTAAATGGTATTTTGTGAAGTGTTAGAAATTAGAATTCTGTAGAATTAAGGGAGTAGAGGTGTAAGAGTAATAAGAGGGTTTAAGTGAAGTAAAAGAGTAGTGTTTATTTTGATGAACGAGAATTGACTAAGTCCATTAGTGTAAGTGACCCAAACCCATTAAATAAATAGAATAGTGTGTGTTGTGGTGCAATTAGGTCTAGCTCATTTTGTCACAAACACACAAGAGGAGGCTAAAGAGAAGAAAATTGGAGAGAAAGAAGTGAAGAGAACTCAAGAGCAAGAGGGAGAAGATATTTCACCTTGGAGAGCTAGCTTTGTGGAGATTATAGGTAAGAGGAAAGGTTATTTTCACCATTTAGGTTTTATGAGCAATTGGGTAGTTGTGAGCGTTTTAGATTCTCATTATTTTCATGAATTGATGATGATTATGTGTTAATTTCGTGCTCTAATTATTGTGGTTAATTTGGGTATGTGAAAATTGATGAAATCATGTTGTTGTGTTAAACTCTATGTTTGGTTATGGCGATTTGGTGTGTTTATGAGTTTTGATGAAATTGGTGAAGAACATGATAATTGGTGTTGAACTATGATTTAATTGATGATTTTAATTATGGGTACTTGTCAAATGTTGAATTCATGAGATTATGTTGATATTGTCATAATTGAAGTTGTTGTTGTTGTGTTCTTGGTAATTATGATTAAGTTGGTGAAAATGGTGATGATTGTTGTTGAATTGATTAAGTTGATTAAGCCAAGTTTGAGGTGTAAATGATTAGATAAAATTCGTTTAAGGATTTGGGACGGTTTAAGTGCGAATTGGATCGAAAAATGATGTTGAAAACAATGTTTTACGCGAAAACAGAAAAATCAGAATTTCCCCTCCTGTCAGACACGCACGACTGTGCGCCCCTGGGGCACCGACCGTGCGTGTGTCTTGCACCTAGGACGCACGACCGTGCGCCCCTGTTGTGTAAGGAAACTCAATTTTTACGACATTTTAAGGTATCCAATGCATGTGAATGGTTCCCAAACCCCTAAACTTGATCATTAAAAGTGTAATTAAGATGGCCTATATTGAAGGATAACTTATGAATCGAATTGGTTAGTAATGGACTTGGAAATTAACTAGGATTGAACTATGAAATGGTTGGAAACTTGTTAATCAATTAATGAGGTATGAATGATGATGTAACATGAATAGAATGTGATGTGATTGTGATGAGTTAGTTGGTAATAGGTTAATGAAACCTTGATTTATTAAGTATGGATTGTGAACTATGTGAAAGAGATTAAATGAAGATGTTTTGTGATGATGACTATGAAATGTTGATGAATGATAAATGAATGATGATGAATGTATGATTATGATGATTTGATATCTTGATTTAATTGACTTGTAAATGTATGGTCGTATATGATTTGATGATGCAATTTGTGTCGATTTGTTGATGATATATTATATGATGGAGTGAATTATGTAACAATGAGGAGTATGATTGGTGTGCATTGTGGAGTCTATATGTGGGTCCATGCATTCATAAGTCAGTCCTATGCAAAGATGAGTATGTAAAGATGGGGGATAATCGGTAATATAACTCTGATTATCCAATTATGTAAAGACGAGGGATCACTCAGTAACAGAACTCTGATATCCAAAATTGGCACCACATGCATGTAAAGTCCTTTAGGCGCATTGCATGAACATGATGAGTCGTATGTGGCAATGTTTTGGCTTGAACTTGTTTATTTATGTGGTAACTGTATAACTGGTGATTATTCATCGATGAGATGTGATTGAGATGCATTTGACTTGACAATTATTTGTTGATAAGAATATGCTATGTATGTTTGTGAGATCTTGTGTTAGATTATTGTTGTAACCAGGCTATCAATTGATTATAAATATGTTATGAATGTTTATGATTATAATCAGGCTTATTATGATGTATGCTTATATGAAGATGTTGTTTTGCCCGATCTTACAAGCATTTATAATTCCTTTATGTTGAACATATATCTTACCCTTCAGTGGCTTTTTGGTCGCATGCATCCCAGTGGTGTAGACGTGCAGGTTGAGGACTAACTTTGCTTGTGAGTATGTTGAGGACGGCGTGATGCCTACTCATTTTATTGCTTTGAGGAGTCTAGATTAGGTGCTTTGATCTAGGATTTTGGGGTTGTCTTAGTTTCTGTTGGATTTGATGTTGATGGATCTATATGATCATGTAGTTGGTATATTTATACTTTGAGATATGTAAAGCTCATCAACACTAGGAATTCAGTAAATTGGCATGTGATAAATGAATTTGACTTGGTCTTTCTAGTAATTTGGTTTTCTTTAAAATTTATTGATCATGCTCTACCTTCCTATAATTTCTCATTGGCTGGTGTCATTATTATTATTATTATTGTTAACTAATTAATTTAATTTACCGTGAGAACTAACAAGTGAAAACTTCAGCCTACACAATAGCAGTTTTCAGTTTTTGCGTCTGACCTGGAACAACTAATTAAACAATTGTTAAGCACATAAATAATGTTCTTATCTGATATTGATGGGGTGAGTACTACCTCGTCAAGTCAACTGCTCATCAAACCTCACGCCGCTTTCGTTGAAGTCCTCGTCCGACCTTGTTTTGTATAATTATCCTTACAAAGATATATATATACTTGAACAAGTTATGTTAGCTACTTTTAAATCAATTTTCAAAACCCCATAATATCATAAATACAGTTTATATATGAAAACTTAGAGAAATAGAACATATGATTCCTGTTTCAAAAAGTGAAGGATCACGTAATATAATAATAACATTGTTAAAATTAATTAGTCATTTTCGATCATGCTTGCTCCACAGAAAACATATATTAAGAACAAACAACGATACAAACCGGACAAAATGGAAAGAAGCTTTTTTTTTGTTTGTAAAGGATGGAGGTTAGCCAAAGCCTGGCCCTTGACTATAGTGAAGTACTATGCTGATTAATCTCGCGAGCTTGCTTTATTTTATTCTCGTTTCAAGACTCGCCTTTACCTCATCTTTCTCAGTCTTTGTCTCTCTGATTAGATCGATTACATGGAACAATAGAACGCTTCAAGGAAAATATGTGGATTAAACAATATATGTTTATAACATATCAGATATCAAATCAAATACAACAAATTAAATAAAATATACTTTTATTAGCCACTAAAGCAATCATGGGTCAGAATCAACATTTGAGTCAGTATTCCAAATTGGTTTCGAATGAAAACCAATTAATCAGAAGCCAAAAAAAAATTAAAAAAAATAAAAATAAAAATCTCTATGAGATTTTAATTTAGAAACCAAATCAAAAGCACATATAGGTCAGTATTGAATTTCGATAATAGAACTTACAACAAGACAAGAATTCTCATATCAAATACGATTTGAAAAACCTGTCCACGATTTAGGGGGGTTTTGAACGGAAGGAACGACGACGATCGTTCTGTTTATCTTCCTGGATTTTGGCCAGTGTGGTGGCGTGAGGAAGAGAGTGGGGTTGGAATGCTTGGACCTCCCGGCGGATTTCCGGTGCCAAGCCTGAAATAAAACAGCTAAGTACGAATTGGTGTGGCAAACCTACGACACGGTTAGCAATTCTTTCGAATTCGTTAAGATACTGATTCACGGTTCCAGTTTGTGTGAGTTTGAAGAGTGCACCTCGAGGATCGTCGTAGAAGGAAGGGGCGAATCTAGTTTCAAGGGTTAGTAGCAGATCTGTCCAGGAATTGATGAGGCCATTTTTGGTCATCCATTGAAACCAACTAAGGGCTGGACCATCCATGTAAAAGGAGGCGATGGTTAGGCGGTCATGTTCTGAGGTGTTGTGGAAATCAAAGAACTGAGAAATTTTAAAAATCCAACCAACGGCATCGGTGCCGTCGAAACGGGGTACTTCGAGTTTCATGTGAGGTCATGGTGGTTGTGGTGGTGGTGGCGGCGGTGGTTGTGGTGGTGGTGTAGTGTAATCGGAGGAGTTTTGATTACGGAGGAAGGAGACATCGTTGTTAAACTTAATTATGAAACATTTAGCGGAAACATTCAAATAATTTAACATAAGGATCTTAAAAGTTTATGATTTTCACATACCAGGATTCGATGAGGAAGCCATGGTAGCAAACACACAAATTGGTTTCTCTCCCCTTCTCCCTTTACTAACTCACGCGTTAAGATGGAATGTGAAGTCGATGAATCTTATGGGCAGGGAGAGGACCAATTTATAGATGGTGTCATTTAATCTGAGACGTCCATCATATCCCAGTATCAACGGATGAGATCGGTTACTTGTAGTGGTTACTAAACAATTAATTTTCTTAATAATTGTCATTTACTCTAATTTACTTAATGCCATTAATTTAGAGGTCAATGACAACAAGTGTCATTATTCTATTTTATTTTAGGCCATCAATTAGAGTGTAACAAAATTATTTGGGCCATTAATTAGGAGATTACAAAAATTATTTTGTATTTTCTTACATTCTCCCACTTGGCCCAAATTCGAGAGAACCACCATACTTATTATACATAGACATTAATGTATCGAATCTCCTCACTATGAATACATAATTACCTTAATATAATAGAATACTAAATGTGGGTTATGGCGGTCATATATTATTTTCTAAACACACTTCCTTCCATATACCACAAACACCAATATCCTATTATACAAGGTGCTTAATCATTCATGTAAGTGTTTCTAGAACATTCATGTAAGGTGCTTATGGCGGTCCCGTAAGTGTTTCTAGAACATTCATGTTATAACTCATTAGTAAAAAAAATGTATGTGCACAACAACTAGAAACATTTATTAAGGTTCAGAAATACATAATCATAAAGAGCTCAGAGTATCAACATCATCAAATGCATCATTCAAGAGGATAACCAAAACCCATTCTATGTACATGTTCCTTAAATGTCTTTGGTTGTAATCCCTTAGTCAACGGATCAGCAATCATAAGGTCTATTCTGATATGTTCTATATATACTCTTTGTTTCTGAACTTCTTCTTTAACGGAGAAATACTTTAGCTCCATGTGCTTGGCACCCTTTGAGTATTTGTCATTCTTAGAGAAAAATACTGCTGCAGAATTGTCACAGTAAATTTTCAATGGCTTGGTAATGGTGTCAATTACCTCAAGCCTTGAAATAAAATTCCGCAACCATAATGCCTGAACTGTAGCTTCAAAACATGCTATAAATTCAGCTTCCATGGTGGAAGAAGCAACAACCGTTTGCTTAGCACTTTTCCATGATATGGCTACTTCTCCAAGAAGAAATATGTAGCCACATGTAGACTTTCTAGTGTCAATACATCCACCAAAATCTGAGTCTGAATATCCAACTACTTCTAACTGATTGGATCTTCTATACATGAGCATATAATCCTTAGTACCTTGAAGATACCTCAAGACTTTCTTTGCAGTTTTCCAGTGATCAATTCCAGGATTACTTTGATATCTGCCTAACATTCCAACCGCGAAACTAATATCCGGTCTCGTGCAGGTTTGCACATACATCAGACTACCCACTACAGAACCATATGGAATTGATTCCATTTGTTTCCGCTCTATGTCATTCTTTGGACATTGCATAAGACTAAATTTGTCTCCTTTCTGAATTGGTACAATTCCATGAGAACAATTTTCCATGTTAAACCTCTCTAGAATTTTCTTGATATAGGACTTTTGAGATAATCCCAACAATCCTTGTGATCTATCACGGAATATTTCAATTCCTATCACATAGGATGCCTCTCCTAAATCTTTCATTTCAAAATTCTTAGAGAGATATTCTTTAGTCTCATGCAACATACTTAAACTATTAGTTGCAAGCAAGATATCATCAACATATAGGACCAAAAACATAAATTTACTCCCACTGATCTTTTGGTATAAGCATCTATCAACTAGATTTTCCTCAAAATCGAAAGAGGTAATGGTATCGTTGAACTTTATGTACCATTGCCTTGAGGCTTGTTTTAGTCCATATATTGATTTCTTAAGTTTACACACCATATGACCTTTTCCTTCTATTGGAAAACCTTCAGATTGGTCCATATAAACTTCTTCTTCAAGACTACCATTCAGAAAGGCTATTTTCACATCCATCTGGTGCAATTCTAAATCGTAATGGGTCACCAGTGCCATGATAATACGCAACGAGTCTTTTTTTTTTTGACACGGGAGAAAAAGTTTCTTTATAATCAACACCATCCTTTTTGAGTATATCCTTTAGCAACAAGTCGGGCTTTATATCGTTCGATATTGCCATTTGAGTCTCGCTTGGTCTTAAAGACCCACTTACAGCCAACTCGTTTAGTATCCTTTGGAAATTCGACGATTTCCCAAACTTTATTTTCTTGCATGGATTTTAACTCTTCTTTCATGGCATCAATCCATTTCTCTGACTCAACACTCTAAATGGCTTCTAGGAAAGAAACTGGATCTTTATTAATTCCTATGTCTGACTCTAACAAATAAGTCTCATAGATATTTGGAATAGCTGATTTTCTTTCTCTTTGAGATCTTCTCAAAGGCACTTCTTGAGACTCATTTAGTTCAGAGACTTGTGAGTTAGTATCTTCAATGGGAGTGTTATCATTCAAATTTTGTTCATTGTCGTTAGGATGTTCTTGAACAACAGGAACAACATTTGGAACAACGTTCGACAAAGGAATACTTATAGGTAAAGAGACATTTACTTTAACTTCCTTTATGTCAACATTTTGTTGTTCCTCACTCCCACTAACTTCACCATTTTCAAGGAATTTTGCATTGTTAGTTTCTATAATTCTTTGACTATGGTTAGGACAATAGAAGATATACCCTTTAGACTTCTCTGGGTAACCAATAAAGTGACCACTTACTGTTCGAGAGTCTAACTTCTTTTCATGTGGATTATATACTCTTGCTTCTGCAGGGCAACCCCAAACGTGCAGGTGCCTTAAACTCGGTTTCCTACCTGTCCATAACTCAAAAGGAGTTTTCGGAACAGCCTTGCTAGGAACTCTATTTAATCAATACATAGCAGTTTTTAACGCATACATCCACAAAAATTTGGGCAATGACGAATTGCTCATCATACTCCTAACCATATCCATTAGTGTTCGATTACGCCTTTCAGCCACACCATTTTGTTGTGGTGTGTATGGTATCGTGTACTGTGCACGAATACCATGACTTTCAAGAAGTTTTGCAAATGGTCCTGGACATTGTCCTGTTTCACCATGTTTTCCATAATATTCACCACCTCTATCAGATCTTACGATTTTCACTTTCTTATCTAATTGTCTTTCGACTTCTTTAATGAAAATATCAAAAGCATCAACTGCTTGAGACTTTTCCTTAAGCAAATAGATATATCCATAATGTGAAAAGTCATCAATAAAGGTGACGGAATATTTTTCTCCACCAATAGATGGAGCGTCAAAAGGTCCACATATATCAGTGTGTATAATTTCAAGAAGTTGGCTGCTCCTTGTGGCATCTTTCTTGTTATGTCTGGTTTGCTTTCCCTTAATGCAATCCACACACAACCCAAGATCGGTAAAATCTAGATTTTGTAAAATCTCATTCTTTACCAACCTTTCTAATCTTTCCTTGGATATGTGACCAAAACGTTTATGCCACAAGTGTGCAGAATTTTCATTAAGCATGCTACGTTTAATTCCTATACTTTGATGCTCGGTAAGCAAAGATTCATAAAATTGATCATGGAGTTTCAATCTATATAAACCATCAATAATGTAACAAGAACCAAAAACTTTATTATTATTGCATAAATTGAAACAACCATATCCACCATTAAATTCAAAACCACAATTGTCTAACTTTGAAAGGGAAACTAAACTCCTAGACATTGAAGGTACATAAAGAGTCTGTATTAGGTCCAAATGATATCTAGTATCAAGGATCAAGCGATAAGTCCCTATGCCTTCAATTGGAGCTTTCATACGATTTCCCATGTAGAGAAACATCTTACTTTGATTTGTGGTTTGGATCGTAAGGAATCCCTGCATCATGTTAGATACATGAGTAGTAGCACCAGAGTCAAGCCACCAAGAATTATGAGGAACATCAATTAAGTTTGATTCAAAAGTACATACATATGTATTATACATACCTTTCTTTTCGAACCAAGCCTTACGTTTAGGACAATCTTTCTGGAAGTGTCCTTCTTTCGAACAGAAATGACACTTATTATGTTTCTTAGTAAAGTTCTTGGCCTTTGGCTTCAATGCTTTTCCAGCTCCATGAACTAGGTTGACAGAGTGACTCTTAAAATTCTTCAGCCGATTTTCTTCCTGAATTAGCTTTCCAATCAACTCATTAACATCCCACTTATCTTTCATAGTGTTGTAGTTAATTTGGAAAGCACCATACTCAGAAGGCAATGAGTTCAAAATAAACTGAACCATAAAGGAGTCATCTACTGCCATACCCAAAGACTTAAGTCTTGCTGCAGTGTTTGTCATCTCAATGGTGTGCTCTTGCATGCTTCGCGACCCATCAAACTTCATGGTCGTGAGTTGAGCCATAAGTGTACCAGCGAGTGACTTATCAGCAGAGCGAAAACGTTCTTCCACAAACTTAAGGTATTCCTTAGCACTTTCTGTTTGTGAAATAGTAGTCTTAATGTTGTTTGCTATAGTCATTCGCATAAACATGAGGCTCAATCTATTGGACCGCTCCCATGCCATAAGTTCGAACTGTTCATCCAAAGTGCTGTCATCAGTGATAACCGGTTTTTCTTCCAAAAGTGACAAGTCAAGGTCCAAAACACCTAAGTGGAATTTGACTTGTTCACTCCATTCAGAAAAGTTCAAACCATTGAAAACGGTAACAGACGCAGCTTGCGAATGAAGAGAAATTGCTGCAAAATTAAATCATAATAAAAAAAAAAGTTCATATTAACTCATATACTCAGATAAACAACAAAGCATATTATAGTTCTCCTTTGGGTAGTCACTACAACATGCTATCATAAATGCCATTTTTTTTATATCATAATTAAAAATTAAAATTCTCAACCAAACACATAATTTATCTTTGGATAAAATATATATTTGATTAAAGAATTTAAATTTTCACAATCATGTTTATTAATCGTTAGAATAAAATTTTCCTTTGGGTAAATTTAATCCAACGATTAATTAACGGTTACATTTCATGGCATTTCATTCATTCTAACCTGGCCACTTTGGTGTACACAAGGTTTACAATATTAATATAGCCTTCCGAAAATCACAATATTTTAATTACATTCATACATTAAGTTTTACACCATCAGGAATGTAATAACATATATTATCAATAATAAAATAAAATAAAATAAAATAAAACTAACATTTATGTATAACAACATCACTGCTATATATGTATACACATAATTAAACATACTTTGAAAGATATATCATGTTTATATATCCAGGAGACCTTAACAACAATAATAAAAAATGAGCATGCTAGGTTCATAATAATTGAGCAAAATATTAGCATTGACTAAAAAAAAATTCCGGCTTTATGAAACGGTTTCGTCTTGACGGTAACAAATAACAATCACATAAAAATCATTATATGCAATTTGAACACATACATATATGTCGTAATAGGCATGATATTACATTCTTTCGGTTATATATATATATATATATATATATATATATATATAGTATAAATCGAATACTATAGTAACAAAGTGCTACGACATACGGCGAACATAAAAAAAAAATATCATATTTGAGGGAGATAAACATCATTAGTGGAAAATCATAAATTTCACAACAAGGCTCTGATACCACATGTTAAACTTAATTATGAAACATTTAGCGGAAACATTCAAATAATTTAACATAAGGATCTTAAAAGTTTATGATTTTCACATACCAGGATTCGATGAGGAAGCCATGGTAGCAAACACACAAATTGGTTTCTCTCCCCTTCTCCCTTTACTAACTCACGCGTTAAGATGGAATGTGAAGTCGATGAATCTTATGGGCAGGGAGAGGACCAATTTATAGATGGTGTCATTTAATCTGAGACGTCCATCATATCCCAGTATCAACGGATGAGATCGGTTACTTGTAGTGGTTACTAAACAATTAATTTTCTTAATAATTGTCATTTACTCTAATTTCCTTAATGCCATTAATTTAGAGGTCAATGACAACAACTGTCATTATTCTATTTTATTTTAGGCCATCAATTAGAGTGTAACAAAATTATTTGGGCCATTAATTAGGAGATTACAAAAATTATTTTGTATTTTCTTACAATCGTCTGCTAAAGCATCAAGTTTGGCAGCGAGAGCAGTGACAGCAGATTCGAGGGGGGAGGGTTGCTGTGTTGGTGTTGGTGGTGGTGGGTCCATGGTAGAGACAGACAATGAAAGCACCAATTGATAGGTAAGTTTTCAGCTACTACTAAGGCTATGCTACCTAAGGAACTAATTTGTGAAATTTCAATAATCTATTTCATCACCAATCTTTCTCTTTTATACAATAGAAGGCAACCTCGTAGGCTCCTGATAAAAGAAAAGATGTTGCCAGCTCATGACAGTCAAAATAAAAGGACATAAGGATAAGAAAAAGGACAATTAAAAGATAGGAATGAAGAATTTGACAGTTATGATTCTCCAATGATGATAAGACTCATCCCTTTATGTGAGAACATTCTAGAAAGCTTCCCATTGGGCCTTGTGGCCTAAGTGACATAATCATTCAACCTGATGGGCTTAGAAATAATGCGTTTGGGTCGGCCCATGTGAGTGTCCTTTGTATCAAAAGCTACCATCACTTTTTTGTTATATATCTCACCAAAAATCCATTTTTTTTAATTCTTATATATGGAAACCGTGTGGTATTCATGGTATATGAAATTTTTCAAAGCCAAAATATTAACCCAATCTTATTGAAACAATTTCAACTTAACAGAATAGATCAAGCTGGTTTCAGTCTCATCTTGCCAGAATCCCAAAACCCGATAATTCATTCATGTTAAACTGAATATGAATATAAGTGATTATTTCTTTACTGCATATATATGCAAAAAAAAAATTCCCTCGAAAATAAAATTAAAACAATTTGAAACCCTCTCGGTTCTTGATTTACGAAGCCATAAACATATATATATATATATATATATATATATATATATATATATATATATATATATATATATATATATATATATATATACATGACATAAAATTAATCCTTCATTAATACAAGTACTAATGATATGACCAAAGGTTAATCTTTGGTAATAAATATTTATACCATCATTCTGATGTCTAAGAGTTTGCCTAACTAAACCTCATGACTTTGTTCTTTGAACATAGCCGTTAAATTGTCAATATCACTGATTTCTTCCCCTTCAGAATTATCAGTTTTATCAGAATTTCCTGACATATCAATATTATTAAGATGCATTTTCTTAAGTTTTTCTTCCAAAATACTAATAAATTCACTAGTATCGTTATCTAATTTAAATCCTTTCATTTGAATAGGAGGTTGAATTAAGGGACTTTCCCTTTCTTTTTCTATAGGTTTTGAGGTAGACGCTATAGAAGAAGCAACAGGTAAATCAAGTTTTTTAATAATGATTTTCTGTTGATCATTTATTTTTTCCAAAATAATTTTTTGTTGATTTTCTTGATTTTGTTGTTTATCAAGTTTTTCCAAAATAAATTTTTGTTGACTCACTTGACTTTCAAGAAGAGTTTTAAGATAAACAAGATCTTTTTCAAGGGATATATATTGATCTCCAAGGCTGGTTAAAAATGCATTAGTATAATTTTGAGCCTTTATAATATCATTTAATTCTTGAAGAGTGCTTCTTATTTTAACAAAAGTATTGTACGCATTGGCAACAATATTTTTTCCTAGAACCATTTCTTGCTCAGGAGGAAAGGGTGACCGTATAGTAGAACCATTAACAGCTTTAACCCAAGGCTTAGTTTTTAAAACTAAAATTTTTTGTTTAGTTTTTCTGATTAAATAATCATAAAACCAAGTAACAAAAGGGATAAAATTTTTATCTCTGTCAAGTTCTTTATAAAACTTTTTTTTGAACAATTCTCTTTGTTCTTTATCAAACTTTTCAAAATACCAAGATCTGAATTCTTTATATCTAGGTAATTTAAATTCATCATTGATGAATCTTCTGAAATCACTTCCTGGACTACAATGCATGAAAACTCATCTCAGATTGTGTAGGAGATTTTCTACTATAAATTCTTTGAGGAATATTATTATCACTGATAACAATATGTTCTACAGTGTCAGCATCAAAATCTTCTTTGATTGGGGAAGTAGACATTCTACTAGAAAAATTTGATGCTTCATTAGCCGTTTGATATCTAGAAAAAGTAGAGGATAGGCTTCTAGGAATTCTAAAGGATCTACTAGAAGCAAATCTAACTTCTATGTCACCTTCAATATTCTGAATAATTTGATCAATATTATTATTGATAATTGGTTCAGGGTTGTTTTCTTGAAGGAGATTCCAACTTTCAGGAAAATTTATTTCATCACACTTTATCAATCTATTAGTGGCAACGTTAGTCGTAAGAAGATTAGTATTTACTAACGTAGTGGTTCCAGGGAAACTTATTTGTTTAACTTCAGGATTAAGTGTGTTAAGAACTTTATAAAAGATTCTATAACAAACAGCTATTATTTCACTTCCAGTTTTAAAATTATAACCGTGAGTATGAACTTTAAGTTCCATGGCATCATAAAGATTTTCATCTGTCATAGACAGGGTTAAATTAAGTTTAACATCAAACCAAATAGGTCCATGACAAAGACTGGTTTCTATAACCCCAGCTAAAGATTGTTTAAAATCTTGACATCTACTATCTCTAACATAAGTCATTATGCTAGCATTTAAACCTAATAAGGTTAAGGGTCTAAAAGATACTTGTATTAATCCAATATGGACATAATTATAAGTTAAAAAGGTTTTCAAATCCTTTTTATTTAACAATTTTATTGTTTGATCATTACCCTTAATACGGATAGTTTGTTCCATTTTCTTTATAGCAAACTTAGATGCTATATCAAATTTTCCAAAATTATAAATTTGGTTTGAAGGAACGGATGACATAATCCATTTATTAATTTTATCCAAAGATTGAGGATAATCTATAAGATTTTGGTTTTTAACCAAATTATTGTCTGAAATAGAATTATTATCTTCCATGAAGATAACTATAAAGTGTGTTATGGTTTATTAATTTAGTCAAGAAAACTAAGCAAGAACATAATATTTATAATTAGTTTCATAGTATAAGGACAAATAGAAATTGCACAGAAAAACATTAATCCATAAAAAGTTCTGGTAAAAGACTACATGCCCAGAGCCAACTCCCTTCCCTAGGAAAAAACGGCCACAGGCGTAGATAAGCCAGACATGGATTATTGTTAATCAACAACATCATTTGTTCTTATAGAACAATACTAATATTAAATATAGTTTTCTTACATAGTTGTAAATAACTAGATCAATAGACCATAACAACAAATTAGTTACACATAAAGATATATACCTGAATCAGAAAGAGGCAATGATACCAAAGATGTATATATACTGGACCGTAGATCTCACCACTTAAGGCTTGAGATCCTAAAGATAAGGGTGTGAACCCTTGTAATAAAGCTGGGCGTCCTCCAGAAGGGCGCAGGGCCCACTTAACAGCCTTAAATAACCTAAGGTGACCTTCCTAAAGGACACCCTCTGGGGGCGCCCTCAGCAGCTTACGAGGGCGCCCTAGTCATGGTTTTGGCCCTTTACGATTTGGGCCCAAAACCATGACCGGGTAGGCCCAAAAGAGGCTACAAATAGTAACCTTGGGATCATTCCCAAGGCACGACCTAAATACAGCACAGAAACCCTAGTTTCTAGAGATTGTACTCACTGACAGTACAGTTGGCGCCCACCGTGGGGCTACGGTAAAACTAACCTAGCCACCATCTCTGAAGGAGAAGCAGCCGATCCGCGGCCTCAAAGCATCGCTCAAACGCCGTGAATCCGCCGTCCCTTTCAGAGCAACCCTAAATACTCTAAATCCGCCGTGATTCCAAACCCTCCCAATCAAACGACTAACCCACATCTGTTCAGAAAACCCTGATCTAAAGCCTGTGATTCGCGATCTAGAGCGCAAATCTCTGGTCACCAGTCACCACCTTAACAAACAAACTCAAACTACCGTCGCCGCCAGCACAATGGCAGATCCAGCGGCCTTAGAGGCTCTACAACAACAGATCCAGCAGCTTCGTGACCACAACGAAGCCTTGCAAGCAACCATGGAAACCATCCAACAGCAGCAGCACGCCGAAGGAAACGGATCTCAACAAGATGAATCGGTCGACCCCGATCCTCAACCACTTTCTGCCGAAGTGTGGAACGCGCCAGTTCCAGAGAATTTCAAGCCACCCTCTCTTTCCTCCTTCGATGGAAAAAGCGACCCCGTGGAACACGTGACCGCCTTCAACACTCAAATGGCCATTATCGGCGCCGCCGATTCTCTCAAGTGCAAGTTGTTAGCAGGAACCCTCAAAGACGCCGCCCTCAGGTGGTATATGAACCTGCCTCGATTTTCCATCGTCGGCTACCAGGATATGACACGCAAGTTGACGCACCAGTTCTCAGCAAGCCGCCACCGCAAAGTCTCGTCTACCAGCCTTTTCAACGTCCGTCAAGGACCCAACGAGTGTGAAGAAGATTTGCTTCTAACTTTGGCTGGGTTTTGATGATAACAAACTCACATCACAAAAGAAGAAAAACTATGGAGGCACAAGATGAAGATTAAGAATGAAGATTAGTGTCTAGGCTTCTTGGTTATACACTTTGTAAGTATGACAAATTATTTTTTGATTTATCATTCTTAACTTATGGAACAACTTAGAATGCTCAGAAAATAATTACAAACTTTTTTCTAAGTCACCATATAAAGCAATGCCTAAAAATCTTTTGAAAATAAATCACACACTCACAATGATTTTATTTTAAATGTGATTTTGCATTAAAATGTTTTTGGAAGAAAAACCATAATTGATTTTGGAAAATCGCATATTTATTTATGACATTAGAAACATTTTTTAGCATGTTTTTTGAATAATCAATTATGTATTAAAATATATTTCATGTCATATTTTTGCCATACTTAATTGACTCATTTGATTTTGGTACCGTTGGCTTTAACAAGCAGTTTATATTTGGCCATTTTATTGCCTATTAATCAATTTGGATTCAACGGCTATTTCTTAAAATGCAACGGCTACTTCTAATTTATTTTACCAATCAGCCACATTTCTTTTAAATGATTTTTCATTCTCATTTTATGAATGGGTGCCATTTTAAATTTGTGCCTTTTCATTTTAAACCATTTTTGAAATGTAGTATTGTTTCATAAACATCTTTTTAACTTCTATAAATTCAATTGAGAATCAAAGCAATAAAAAACATAGACAACAATTTTCAAACTCTCAATTGTGAAATTCAATATCACTTGTACTTGCATTCAAATTCTCATTCTTGGAAAAACTTTGTTCATTCCTTTTCATTCATAAAGAAAAGTTTTTCTGAGCATTAAGTCCATTTGTTTAAGAGTGATATTGATAAAAATATACAGCCATACATTTGTTATTCTTCAATTACATTGTTGTAAAGTTTTCTTGCCATTGTTGGTGAGAATTGTTGAAAGATAGTGGGGTGCTATCTTGTGTATGTTAGAAAGATTGTTAGGGGGTCTTGGGGAGAGATTGCTTGTAACAAAGATTCTAACATAGTGAATTCCTCACAGGGTTGTGGGGGAGTGGAGTACCAGTAGGGGAACCACTATAAATTCCTTGTGTCCATCTTCTTCTTCCCTACACTCTTTATTTTTCCAAGCATTCGTTCATACATTCATACAAAATTCCGGAAAAATTTACAAGAACACAATAAACCAAAAAAAAATTATCCATTAAAAGTCATACAACCTAATTCACCCCCCCTCTTAGGTTGCACTCTGAAATTACAATTGGCATCAGAGCAAGTTAAGGTAATTTGCTCCTTGATCCAGAAAAATGGCTTCCGCTTCAAATTCAAACATTGTGTTCAAAGATGGTGGTAGTAGCAACAAACCTCCATGCTTTGTTGGTGAATACTATGATTTCTGGAAAATTCGCATGCGTGCATACTTGGAAGCACAAGGGGAAGAAATATGGAATGCCGTTGAGAATGGTCCATTCATTCCTACAACGGTTGTGAATGATGTTGTCCAAGAAAAAATAAAAACATCTTGGACTGATGATGATAAGAAAAAATTGTTGTTTGACAAGAAGGCAATCAACATGCTTCATTCAGCCCTTGGCATGGATGAGTTCTTCCGAATTTCTCAATGCAAAACTGCAAAAGAAATTTGGGACACTCTAGAAGTAACCCATGAAGGCACAGAAGAAGTGAAGAGATCAAAACTGAACACTTTATCACAAGAATATGAATTGTTCAGAATGCAGCCCGGTGAATCAATTCTTGATTTACAAAAGAGATTCTCTCACTTAACAAACCACTTGATGGCTCTTGGAAAGACTTTCACAAATGATGAATTAAATCTCAAAGTCCTTAGATCATTAACAAGGGCTTGGCAACCAAAGGTGACTGCAATATCAGAAAAGAAAAGTCTTTCTAAAATGACTTCTGCCGCTTTGTTTGGTAAACTCCAAGAACATGAAATGGAACTTGGAAGATTGGAAAAGCATGAAGGGCAAGAGAAGAAGAACAAAAGCATTGCTCTAAGAGTTGAGTCAAAACAACAAAATGAAGGAGAAAGTTCTGATGAAGGTGAGACCATCAATCTTCTTGCAAAAAGTTTTAAAAAATTTCTTAAAAAGGACAAGTCCTTCAAGTTTGGTAATAAAAGAAAATCTTTCAAGAAGAATGAGGGCTCTACGTCAAACCAAAACATTACATGTTTTGGATGTGGGAAAGAAGGTCACATGAAAGCAAATTGTCCATCTTTTACAAACAAAAATGGTGACAAAGGAAAGAAAGAATTCAAGCAAAGGAGGGCCTACATTGCATGGGAAGAAAATGACATAAGTTCATCTTCTGAATCAGAGGATGAAGAGTATGCAAATCTTGCACTAATGGCATCTCATCACTCTGATGATGAACAAGAGGTTAGTGATTCTGAACTTGATATTAAACCTTCATATGATGAATTACAAAATGCATTTGATGAATTATATGAAGAATGTAGTAAACTTTCTAAAACTTGTGTAAAACAGAAGAAATTAATTGTTTCACTTGAAAGAAAAGTTTTTGATGCACAAGTGGATTTAGAAAAGGTCAAAAATTCTTCATGTAATAAATGTAAAGAACATGAAACAAAAATTATTAAATTAAATCAAGTAATAAAAAATTTTGAAAAAGGTCACAATAGTTTGGAAGATGTTCTTAGCAAACAAAGAGATTTAAAAAATAAAACCGGTCTTGGATTTTCAAATTTTGATAAACCAAGTACAAGTAAAACAATCTTTGTTAAAGCAGGCACAACTTCCAACAACTTGGAACCAAAGAAAATGCATGTTGTAATTCCTCTTAAAAGTATGAATACTAGAAATAATTCTTATGGAAGAAATTATTCTAACAAGTCTTATAAGAAAACAAATTCTAAGGTTAGAAATAATGTCTCCAATGGAAGTAATTCTAGTGTATATCATGTTCAAAATTTATCATGTTTCTATTGCAACATGAAAGGCCATACTCCAAATACATGCTACATAAGAAACTTTGGTGTTCCTTATGGTGAATATATTTGGGTAAGGAAAGGTATTAACCCACAAGGACCCAAATCACAATGGGTACCTAACAAGACTTAAACTTTCTGTTTTGTAGGGAGGGTTGAAATCTTCAACCAACATGTGGTACCTTGATAGTGGTTGTTCAAAACATATGACGGGAGACAAATCAAGATTCTCAAGTTTGACCCTAAAATAAAAAGGATATGTCACCTATGGAGACAACAATAAAGGAAAGATTCTTGGTATCGGTAAAGTTGGTATGCCTCCCTATACTACTATTGATAATGTGCTATATGTTGAAGGTCTAAAACATAATTTACTAAGTATTAGTCAATTATGTGATAAAGACTTTAGAGTAAATTTCAATAAAGATTCTTGTTTTGTTGAAGATGTAGCATCACATGAAATCAAACTTGTTGGAAAAAGAATAAATAATATTTTCATGATTTCATTAGATGATTTGTCTTTAAAGCTTAAATGTCTTGTGGTAAACAACAACAATGATGCATGGTTATGGCATAAAAGAATTGCACACATTCACATGGATCATTTGAATAAATTAATAAAGCATGACCTTGTTGTTGGGTTGCCTAAGATTAAGTTTATTAAAGACAAATTATGTGATGCTTGTCAAAAAGGTAAACAAACAAAAGTTTCTTTCAAACCAAAGCATATAGTCTCAACTTCTAGGCCTCTTCAATTAATTCATATGGATCTTTTTGGTCCTTCAAGAACTAGAAGTTTTGGAGGATACTATTATGCCTTGGTTATAGTTGATGATTACTCTAGATATACGTGGACTTTATTTCTTGCAAATAAAAGTGATGCTTTTAAAGCTTTCAAGAAGTATGCAAAATTGGTTCAAAATGAAAAATCCTTGAAGATTGTATCTATTAGAAGTGATCATGGTGGAGAGTTTCAAAATACATTTTTTGAAGAGTTTTGTGATGAACATGGAATTTCACACAACTTCTCGGCACCTAGAACACCACAACAAAATGGTGTTGTTGAAAGGAAGAACAGGTCTCTTGAAGAACTTGCAAGAACCATGTTGAGTGAAACAAATTTGCCTAAGTACTTTTGGGCAGATGCGGTAAGTACAGCATGCTATGTAAGTAACCGTGTTTTGGTAAGACCTATCTTAAAGAAAACTCCATATGAACTTTATAAGGGTAGAAAACCCAATATTGCTTATTTTCATATTTTTGGCTGTAAATGTTTTGTTTTGAACAATGGGAAAGATAACCTTGGTAAATTTGATGAAAAATCTGATGAGGGTATCTTTCTTGGTTATTCTCTCACTAGTAAGGCATATAGAATTTTCAATAAAAGAACCCTTACTATTGAAGAATCTGTTCATGTCTCTTTTGATGAAACTAACCCCTCCAAGGAGGAAAAAGTTATTCTTTCTGATGAAGATGATGAAGATAGTTCACCAAAAGAAGTCAACATTGAAGATGAACAGAACAAACAAAACAATGCACACCAAGAAGAAGAAATGCCACAACAAGAGCAAACAAATAATGATCTACCACAAGAATGGAGAATTCATAGAGACCATCCAATTGACAACATCATTGGTGACATAAATAAGGGAGTATCTACTAGACTTAATCTTCAAGATGCATGTTTAAATATGGCTTTTGTTTCACAAATCGAACCTTCTAAAATTGATGAAGCCTTAAGTGATGATCAATGGATTTTAGCCATGCAAGAAGAACTAAATCAATTTGAAAGAAATCAAGTTTGGGAATTAGTACCTAGGCCTTTGGATAAACATATCATTGGTACAAAATGGGTTTTCAAAAATAAATTAGATGAAAATGGTATTATTGTAAGAAATAAGGCCAGATTAGTTGCTCAAGGCTATAATCAAGAAGAAGGGATCGATTTTGATGAAACATTTGCACCTGTGGCAAGATTAGAAGCCATAAGATTACTTTTAGCATATGCATGTTCCTTAGATTTTCAATTATATCAAATGGATGTCAAAAGTGCATTTTTAAATGGTTATATACATGAAGAAGTTTATGTTAAACAACCTCCAGGTTTTGAAGATTTTAAAAATCCTTCTCATGTATATAAGCTTAAGAAAGCACTTTATGGTCTAAAGCAAGCACCAAGAGCATGGTATGATAGATTAAGCAATTTTCTTTGTGAAAAAGGTTTTGAAAAAGGAAAAGTTGATACTACTCTTTTTATAAAAAGAATTAATCATCATACCTTGCTTGTGCAAATCTATGTTGATGATATCATTTTTGGTGCTACTAATGAATCGTTGTGTAAAGAATTTTCTAACATGATGCAAGGAGAATTTGAAATGTCTATGATGGGAAAACTTAATTACTTCCTTGGTCTACAAATAAAGCAATCAAAGGATGGAATATTCATCAATCAATCAAAATATTGCAAAGAACTTCTTAAAAGATTTGATATGGATAATTGCAAGGAGATTGCAACACCTATGAGTTCTAGCACTTATGTAGATCAAGATGAATCTGGTAAGCCAATAGACATTACAAAATATAGAGGTATGATTGGCTCTCTCCTTTATCTTACTGCAAGTAGACCAGATATTATGTTTAGTGTTTGTTTATGTGCTAGATTTCAATCTTGTCCAAAAGAATCTCATCTCTCTTCTGTTAAAAGAATTATGAAATATTTAAAAGGCACTCCCAATGTTGGTTTGTGGTATCCCAAAGGGAGTCTATGTGAATTGGTTGGTTATTCTGATTCTGATTATGCTGGATGTAAGACTGATAGAAAAAGTACTAGTGGTACATGTCACATTTTGGGAAATGCATTAGTTTCTTGGTCTTGTAAAAAGCAAGCTTGTGTAGCCTTGAGTACTGCAGAAGCAGAATATATTGCTGCAGGAAATTGTTGTGCACAAGTTCTTTGGTTGAAACAACAATTACGTGATTTTGGTTTAAATTTAGAATGCATTCCCTTAAGATGTGACAACACCAGTGCAATTAATTTAACTAAAAATCCAGTCATGCATTCCAGGACCAAACACATAGACATTAGACATCATTTCCTAAGAGATCATGTTCTCAAAGGAGATGTTGAAGTTACTTTTGTGGATACTCATTCTCAATTAGCGGATATTTTTACAAAACCTTTGGCAAAAGAACAATTTTTTAAAATAAGAAGAGAATTGGGAATCTTGGATGAGAATGATATTTAACATATGTACATGCAAAAAATGTTATTTTTATTTTAGGTGTCTATTTCTTCAAATTATATGATTTTTTATATATAGGATTATATGCATTTTTATGATTAAGCATGATGCTCAAGTGAACCGTATTTTTCATGTTGTTTTTCTCTGTTCTATTTTGTTTCTCATGACTTTTTAGTTGATTTTCATTCCTAGTTGTTTTTTTTTCTAATTCTGTATTGCTTCTGGTACTTGATAAGTTTGGATTCGGATAACTTTGTTTTAAGTTTTATATTATTATTACTTGTCTTGTATGCATATTTTTGGTTGGATATCTGTTTTGCCGATCTTTCTTCTTTTTGATGATGTCAAAAGGGGGAGAAAGTGTAGGTATGTGCTTGTACTTTGACATTTTACAGGTTATCCAATTGCAAATCAAAGGGGGAGATATACAAGACAGGGGGAGCTTTCTTTGCACATCAATGTCAACATGATATGGTTTGTCATCATCAAAAAGGGGGAGATTGTGAAGAAGATTTCCTTCTAACTTTGGCTGGGTTTTGATGATAACAAACTCACATCACAAAAGAAGAAAAACTATGGAGGCACAAGATGAAGATTAAGAATGAAGATTAGTGTCTAGGCTTCTTGGTTATACACTTTGTAAGTATGACAAATTATTTTTTGATTTATCATTCTTAACTTATGGAACAACTTAGAATGCTCAGAAAATAATTACAAACTTTTTTCTAAGTCACCATATAAAGCAATGCCTAAAAATCTTTTGAAAATAAATCACACACTCACAATGATTTTATTTTAAATGTGATTTTGCATTAAAATGTTTTTGGAAGAAAAACCATAATTGATTTTGGAAAATCGCATATTTATTTATGACATTAGAAACATTTTTTAGCATGTTTTTTGAATAATCAATTATGTATTAAAATATATTTCATGTCATATTTTTGCCATACTTAATTGACTCATTTGATTTTGGTACCGTTGGCTTTAACAAGCAGTTTATATTTGGCCATTTTATTGCCTATTAATCAATTTGGATTCAACGGCTATTTCTTAAAATGCAACGGCTACTTCTAATTTATTTTACCAATCAGCCACATTTCTTTTAAAAGATTTTTCATTCTCATTTTATGAATGGGTGCCATTTTAAGTTTGTGCCTTTTCATTTTAAACCATTTTTGAAATGTAGTATTGTTTCATAAACATCTTTTTAACTTCTATAAATTCAATTGAGAATCAAAGCAATAAAAAACATAGACAACAATTTTCAAACTCTCAATTGTGAAATTCAATATCACTTGTACTTGCATTCAAATTCTCATTCTTGGAAAAACTTTGTTCATTCCTTTTCATTCATAAAGAAAAGTTTTTCTGAGCATTAAGTCCATTTGTTTAAGAGTGATATTGATAAAAATATACAGCCATACATTTGTTATTCTTCAATTACATTGTTGTAAAGTTTTCTTGCCATTGTTGGTGAGAATTGTTGAAAGATAGTGGGGTGCTATCTTGTGTATGTTAGAAAGATTGTTAGGGGGTCTTGGGGAGAGATTGCTTGTAACAAAGATTCTAACATAGTGAATTCCTCACAGGGTTGTGGGGGAGTGGAGTACCAGTAGGGGAACCACTATAAATTCCTTGTGTCCATCTTCTTCTTCCCTACACTCTTTATTTTTCCAAGCATTCGTTCATACATTCATACAAAATTCCGGAAAAATTTACAAGAACACAATAAACCAAAAAAAAATTATCCATTAAAAGTCATACAACCTAATTCACCCCCCCCTCTTAGGTTGCACTCTGAAATTACAACGAGCCCCTCCGCGAGTATCTCGCACGCTATAATGACGCCACCATCAAAGTCATTAACCCGAACCAGGAATTGTTTGTGGGAGCCTTCCAGAATGGCCTCCGCGCTGGCCAATTCAACGAGTCATTGGCGCAGAAACCAGCTGACTCCATGGAAGAAATCATGTCTAGGGCAGAGTGTTATATAAAGGGTGAAGAAAGCAATGCTGAGAAGAAAGCAAGGGATTCCAGGGAGCGCGCTCCCTACGGATATGATCATCGCCGTAATTATTACCCACCCAACAACAGAGACAGAGCGCCATACAAGCGCCACGTTCAGGACAGGCGCGCACCCCTCCCGGAATCCTTCACGGCCCTCAACACCCGCCGTGAACAAATCTGGAGGGATGTTTACCATTCCAGAATTATTCCTGAACCTCAACCTCCGAGAGGAACCATAATGGGGAACGATAAGGATGCCTGGTGTAAATACCACCGCATCAAAGGACACACCACAGACGATTGTATACATCTGAAAAGAGAAATAGAGAAGTTGATTCAGAACGGCAGGTTAAGAGGGTATGTAAAAGAAGGTAGAGAGGGAGACAGACGTCCCCCCGAAGACCCCCAGAGGGAAAAAGATGTGGTGAAAGAAGGTGAGCGCCACACTTTGAACACCATATATGGCGGTTTCGCAGGAGGTGGGGAGTCCAGCACCTCCCAGAAGAGGTATGTAAGACAAGTAATGTTGCTTGATGACCACGCCAAAAAGGAACCAGAACGCCAAGTGGATATCACTTTTTCAAGTGAAGACCGCGGAGGAGTAATCCCCCACGATGAGGATCCCATGGTCATCACCGTGAAAATCTTCAACTGGGATGTCAAGAGGATGTTGATTGATCCCGGCAGCTCTGCGGACATCCTTTATTATTCTGCTTTTGAGAAAATGGGTCTAGACGAGGAGCAGTTGCAGCCTTTCAAAGGGATACTAGCCGGCTTTACAGGGGAACAGGTGCACGTCCGAGGATACATCACATTGAAAACAACATTCGGTACGGGTAATAACGCTAAGACCATCAGGATTAGGTACTTGGTAGTAAACTCGCCCTGTTCCTACAATGTCATCATGGGCCGCCCAACCTTTAACGCCCTCGACGCCTACCTTTCCACCAAATTCCTCGTTATGAAATATCCGCTGGATGATGGGCGGGTTGGTACCATCAGAGCAGACCAGAGAGTGGCCCGAGAATGTTACCACAACAGTTTGAAGCTACAAAAGGAGAAGAAAGGAAGCAGTAACATAAAAGCGCACCGAGTGAATTTCATCGTCACAAGCCTAGAAGGAGAGATTCATGTCCAGGAGATCAAGAAGGTCGAGGAAGAAAGTACTCCTTTCTTGATACTCCATTTGAAGTCAGCCAATTCAAGTATCAATGTTAAGGAAGAAGATGCTGAACCCGAGGAGATCGAGAAGGTTGAGGAAGAAAGTACTCCTTTCTTGGTACTCCATTCGAAGCCAGTCAATTCAAGAGTCAATGCTGAGGAAGAAGATGCAGAACACGGTGAGATCAGGAAGGTTGAGGAAACAAGTACTCCTTTCCTGACGCTCCGTTCAAAGCCAGCCAATCCAATTGTCAAGACCGGGAAAGAAGAAGCGGAATCCGATGGAATCAAGAAGGGGTTGATACTACAGGCAGAACTAGCCAACCACAGTACGATGAAAAAGTTGAACACAGTGCAGGAAGGAACTCGCCATGACAACTCAAAGGCGAGCTAGAGGGAAGACAAAGCCATTTTAGTTCCTTCCGTTTTTATCTTATAAATTTCGACGTCTTTGTACAGCTACGTAGTAAAAGAGTAAGGGGCACTCTTTTCCCCCGGCAGTAATGGGGGTTTTTAATGAGGCCCCGGTCTATTATTGATATTATATATATATATATATATATATATATATATATATTGCTTGTTTATCTTACTTTCGTTGCATGTAGCAGATCGCCATTGTCGAAATCTTAAATGAGCTCGCCGTATGATCCGTTAACCCTAAAGGGGTTGCCACCTAATTCCTTAACCCTAAAAGACAGGGCTCTAAGACGTCGTGAGCTTAAAATGAAATCGCCGCCTAATTCCTTAACCCTAAAAGACAGGGTTCTAAGACGTCGCGAGACGAAAATGAAACCGCCTCATTCCTTAACCCTAAAAGACAAGGCTCTAAGACGTCGCGAGACGAAAATGAAATCGCCGCCTAATTCCTTAACCCTAAAGACAGGGCTCTAAGACGTCGCGAGACGAAAATGAAATCGCCACCTAATTCCTTAACCCCAAAGAGGGCTCTAAGACGTCGCGAGACGAAGATGAAATCGCCGCCTAATTCCTTAACCCCAAAGAGGGCTATAAGACGTCGCGAGATGAAAATAAGATCGCCGCCTAATTCCTTAACCCCAAAGAGGGCTCTAAGACGTCGCGAGACGAAAATAAGATCGCCGCCTAACTCCTTAACCCCAAAGAGGGCTCTAAGACGTCGCGAGCAAAAAACAAGATCGTCGTCCAAGCGATAAAAGGGAACCCTTATAAAGGGACCCTAAAGCGTCAGGCGCTAAAAGAAACATACCTACAATTGTCGACATTATTATGAAACGAATGTAATCACTGCCCAGGAGAGGCCTTTCGAAATACATAAATTTAAATAAAAACGAAGAGCTTAGAGAGAGAGAGAGAAATGATACATCACGAACGCAAATTCAAGCAGAGTACTGAGTTTAAAAATAGTTAAGGAAGTTAAATTACAACAAACGAAATTAAGGTTCGTCCACTAGGACGCCATCTATAATAATTTTAAAAGGATCAAGGGCAGAAATATCGGCGCCAGGATGGAGAAGGGCGAATTGTGCCTTGGCTCTTTCAAAGCCAGCATCAAAGTTCAGAGCCAGCTCGCCCTTCGCTTCAGAAACCTCAGCAGTAAGCTGATCCTCCCTTTCTGCTCCAGCCGCGACATCGTCTTGTAGCTTGGCAATGACCCCGTCCTTTCCAGCAAGATCCGCGGCATAACCAATCTTCAGATCGGAGATGCGTTTATCACATTCAAGCTTCATCGCCTCCTTGGCCTCCTGCACCTCTTTCTCCTTAGCATTCCTGGCCTCCTCCAACTCTTTCTCCAACGCCCTCACTGTAGCTTGAAGAGCCTCCTCATTCTGCACCACTTCCTCATACTTACGATCCACCGAGTCTAGAAGCATTATAGTCCGCAAACAGTGAACTCCTATATCCTTCGTCATAAAGGGCACAGCGCCCTGGCTACCAGACTCCGCATCTTCTGGATTAAACACCAGCCTCTCCTTCACGTAGGCACCGTAGTCAAAACCTTTATCCCAGAAAGACGACGCTGAGCTGCTGGTTTTGATGGCGCCAATCAGGGAAGGAGAGGGCGTCTTCTTCCCTTTTTTTTCCGCTACCGACTTTCCTTTATTGTCTTTCCCGGGCGACCTTCTCTCGCGCGGAGCCGCCGGAAGGCTCTCAGCTGGAACCTCGGGCGGATAATCAGCTTTCCTCTTTGGCTTGCGGGTAATAAGTCCCGCGGGATCGGTGGTCGCCGTTCCCTCAGCAGCCTTTTTTGCCTTCATCTCTTCGAAATATCTTTTCCTCTCCGCCGCAGTCATGGGCGCCATATCCTCTACAGAAAATAAAGCAGGAAAGTTAAGGGACAAGAAAATATAAATGCAAAATATGGGCTTGAATAAATGAATTTGACTCACGTAGATACTCGTCTAAGCTATCTACATCCCCTTCCCTATTCAATAACTCCCGGATGTTCATAGGCAACATTTTGTCCAAAAAACAGACGACGCCCTGGTCGTACGCGTCCAGCTTCTCATATTCAAAGCCCATGATGGACGCCGGAGCACTCGTCCAACATGTGGGAAACCTCAGCTTACCATCCACCCATACAGCAGCTGCCTCGCAACCTTTTCGCCCCCGAACCCGAAGGAATGTCTGTCTCCAATTCTTGTAATGAGAGGCGTAGAGCGGGAACAACCTCTTACCAGGATGTGCGCTAACAGACACCCAAGACTGCTTATCTACCCCCTTCGTGCCATAGAAAGTGAAGAAGGATCCAACCGAGGGCTGGAAGCCCAACCCCTCACATAGAATCTCAAAAGCGCGGATAAAAGCCCAGCTATTTGGCTGCAGCTGGGAAGGCGCAACATTGAGACAGTTGAGTATGTCAACTTCAAAGGGCGTGAAGGGATACTTCACACCCAAATCTTCAAAAACGGCGGTGTACATATGGAACATCTCACTCTTCAAACTCTTCGGCCTCTGTACGCACACTTTCTCGCCCGGGCGACAAGGTTCCAAAACCACGTCCTCCTCAAATCCCGTGGAGGACACGTGTAGCTTACTCCGAAAAAACGCCACCCGTTGGGAATCCAGGTACACAGACTCAGAACGAAGCACTTCGTCGGCGAAACTCTCTTGTTCTGAATCACTAGAAGACGCCATGTAACAAATTCCTTTCCTACAGAACGGACCTGGGCGAACTGTTGAGTCTTTTGGTGTTGGCTGCATGTTTTGGCAAAACCAAGGTATTGAATAGAAGCATCTCCATATGTAGAACATTTCTTCAGTTACAAGTTTTCTCATTTGAAGCCATTCAGAAGCTCAAAATCACATCAGAAGCTGAATGCCTCATCAGAAGCTCTGTAGCTGATCAGAAGCTGAATTCAGGTTCTGATGCCAACGTTGACTTATGTTGACTTCATCTGAAGCTGGTTATTTTCATGTTATTTCTGTGCGAATCTTTGCAAGATTTAACAAGGAATTATCCACGCATATTGTTCTAGAATGCTGGATTGTTTTGGAGAAGATTTATTGAAGATTTGGTTTATTGTTATGGAAACACGTATTTTCCTGATACAATCTTTTAAAGATACAAAGTGGTTTTATTTGTTTCCTTATTGGACCAATCTTATTTCAGAAACAAATCATGTGCAGAAGATTAGTTTGTTATTTATGCTATAAGACTGAAGGCTATATAAGGAGGAGGGCTGCTACTTTTCAAGACTTACGAATCTAGAGTTATATTTCAGAGAATTGAGTCTTAGTATTTTAAGCTTTTAGCTTTATTGTGCACCACTCTGTTAGAGTTGGTTTAGGTGTTTGATTGAGTTGTAATTCATTCTAAGCCTTTAGGTACGAATGAAGTCTTTGTGTTTTTGAAGTTTTCTGAAAAACAGAGTGTTTTTTGATTAAGGGTTTCAGTAACTAGGTTTAGTTACTTGAATAGGAAGATAGTGGATTCTATTACTCAGAGTTGGGTAGAAGTCTTGCTAGGTGGAGGTTAATTGCTTGGGATAAGAACTGGGAGTCAGTGTCTGAGTCTTAAGGATTAAATCCAATAGTGGATTTCCTTCCTGGATTGGTATTCCCCAGAGTAGGAGGTGTTTACTCCGAACTGGGTTAACAAACCTTGTGTGTTCTTTAGGTTTCCTGCACTTTATTTTCTGCTCTTGCATTGTGTTTACTTGTGCTCTGTTTTAGCATTTTATTGTGTCCCTGCGTATTATTCAGAACCTGTTTGGTTCAGAACCTGGTAACTCTCTTATTGCCTGGCCAGAATTTCAATTGGCATCAGAGCAGACACCCTGCCTGTATTTTGGGTGAGATTCAGAGGACTTAATATCTGGCAAGCATGGATAGAGAAGGAGGCTATGTCAATAGACCACCCCTACTAGATGGCACAAACTATGAATATTGGAAGTCAAGGATGTGTGCCTTTCAAAAGTCTATTGACAGCAGGACTTGGAAAGCTGTGATAAAAGGCTGGGAACATCCTGAGGTTTTGGACAAAAATGGTAAAAAAACTGGAGTTTTGAAGCCTGAAGAGGAGTGGACCAGAGCTGAAGATGACTTGTCTCTGGGAAATTCAAAAGCTTTGAATGCAATCTTTAACTGTGTGGACCAGAACATGTTCAGACTTATCAAACAATGTACTGTGGCTAAGGATGCTTGGGAAATTCTGAAAACCACTCATGAAGGAACTTCTAAGGTGAAGATGTCCATATTGCAGCTGCTGACCACCAAATTTGAGAACCTGAAGATGAAGGAAGATGAATCTATTCAGGATTTTTACATGAATGTGCTGGACATGGCAAATTCTTTTGATTCACTTGGAGAAAAGATGACTGATGAGAAGTTAGTCAGAAAAATCCTCAGGTCCCTGCCCAGAAGATTTGACATGAAGGTTACTGCAATTGAGGAGGCTCATGATATTTCTGCTATGAAGGTTGAGGAGCTGATTGGGTCTTTGTTAAATTTTGAGACTGCATTTTGCAAACAGCCTGATAAGAAAGGGAAAGGTATAGCTTTTACTGTGAATGCTGAAGCTGATGATCAACAAGAGTCTGATGAGGATGACTTATCAGAAGCTCTAGTGTTGCAGGGAAAACAATTCAACAAGATTCTGAAGAATGTTAATAGAAAAGCCAAAGCCAAAGCCAAAGGTCAGAACTTCAGATTCCATAACAAAAAGCAACAAACTGATGAGAAGAAGACCAAGTCTGAGGAGAAAAGTAACCAAGCCAAAGGTGTACAGTGCTATGAGTGTGAGGGTTATGGACATATCAAAACTGAATGTCCTACTTTTCTTAAGAAGCAAAAGAAGAAGAGTCTTGTTGTTGCATGGTCTGATGATGGTTCTGAAGATGATGATGTTAGTGAATCTGATATGTGTGATACTGGTCTGGTAGTGAGGTCAGGAGCTATCTTGAAGAAGGAAGCTGTTTTAGAGTCTGAGACTCTTTCAGAAACTGACTCAGAGTCTGAAGCCTCATCTGTGTCTGAAGCTGCTAAAACCTCATATGATGAACTAGCTGTCAACTATAGGAAGCTGTATACTAGAAGTGCTGAGGTTTGCAAACAAGTTCTGGATCAGAAGGAGACTATTTTTCAACTGGAGGCTGAAAAAGGAGAACTTCTTGTGCAGAATTCAGATTTAAAAGAAGAAGTGAACCAGTTAAATTCCCAACTTGAACATATGAAAAAGCAGGTTAGAATGATGAAACCTTTGCACCTGTGGCCAGACTAGAGTCCATAAGACTACTGTTGGGGGTATCCTGCATTCTCAAGTTCAAGTTATTCCAGATGGATGTAAAGAGTGCATTTCTGAATGGATATCTGCAAGAAGAAGTGTATGTTGAACAACCTAAGGGTTTTGTGGATCCAAAGTTTCCAGAACATGTGTACAAGTTAAAGAAGGCCTTATATGGATTGAAGCAAGCACCAAGAGCATGGTATGACAGGCTGACTCAGTTTCTTGTGGCTCAAGGTTACAGAAAAGGAGGTTCTGATAAGACTTTGTTTGTGAAAGATGAAAATGGGAGTCTGATGATTGCTCAGATTTATGTGGATGATATAGTGTTTGGAGGAATGTCTCAGAAGATGGTCAAACTGTTTGTTCAGCAAATGCAATCAGAATTTGAAATGAGTTTGGTTGGTGAGCTGACATATTTTCTTGGATTGCAAGTCAAGCAAATGGAAGATACAATCTTTATCTCTCAGAGTAAATATGCCAAGAACATAGTGAAGAAGTTTGGTATGGAATCTGCTGCTCATAAGAAGACACCAGCTGCTACTCATCTGAAGCTAACCAAAGATGAACAAGGAGTATCAGTTGATCAAAGTCAGTACAGAAGCATGATAGGGAGCTTATTGTATTTAACTGCAAGCAGACCTGATATCACTTATGCTCTTGGAGTATGTGCAAGATACCAAGCTGATCCTAAGATGAGTCATCTGACACAAGTTAAAAGGATCTTGAAGTATGTGAATAGCACAAGTGACTATGGAATCATGTATTCTCATAGTTCAAGTTCTGAATTGATGGGATTTTGTGATGCTGACTGGGCTGGAAGTGCTGATGACAGGAAGAGCACCTCAGGAGGTTGTTTCTTTTTAGGAAATAATTTAATATCTTGGTTTAGCAAGAAACAAAACTGTGTTTCATTGTCAACTGCTGAAGCTGAGTATATTGCTGCTGGGAGTAGTTGTTCACAACTGGTTTGGATGAAACAGATGCTGGAGGAGTAAAACTTGAAACAAGGTGTTATGACATTGTTCTGTGACAATTTGAGTGCAATCAACATCTCTAAGAATCCAATACAGCACAGCAGAACTAAACACATTGATATCAGACACCATTTTATCAGAAACCTTGTGGAGGATAAAGTTATTCAGCTGGAACATGTAGCTACTGAAGAACAAGTTGCAAACATTTTCACAAAGGCCTTGGATGCTAAATAGTTTGAAAACTTAAGGAGCAAGTTAGGTGTGTGTTTGTATGAAGAGTTATAGCAATTACTACAAACTGGATGTGAGGAAGATAGAGTACCTGCCAGTTGTGCCTGTGCTAAGTGTGATCCTGAACCTGAGTCTCAGTCTGATATGTTTTCAAGGATCTGTGTTACTTATTTTGATTTTAATCCCTATATGACGTCTATTGTTTGTCATAATTTTGTGGCTAAAAAAGGGGGAGAAAATCTTATGTTTATGCTCAGACAAGAGTTGTTCAGAATGTGTGTCATTGATTCAGAAGCTAACTAGTTTTGTTCAGAAGCTAAGAGTTCAGAACTTTGCAGCAACAAGATATGTCCAGATATGATCAAGGGGGAATTTGTGTCTCAGGGGGAGATTATGGTTATTAAAATCCTCAGTGTTGAAGAACAATTGTACTCTGATATTGTACTCTGATACCAGATTTTGCTCCTGAAGTGTTTTGCTCCTGAAGTATGCTCTGATACCATTTATCACTGCAGTTCAGTAGTAAGGGGGAGTTTATTTGTTTGTGAAGCTTCAGGGGGAGTTGATTAGTAGCTCTGATACCATGTTTGTGATGATCAGGAGTTGATCAGTAGCATATGTGTGCTTCAGTAGCTGTTATGTAGAACTGAAGCTGGTTTGTGTTTAACATAGCTGAATCTGCTGCCTAAACTTATTGCTATGATGTATTATTGTGGAGTTCTTCATTGCTGAGCTGATTATAATGAAGATTGAAGGACTTGGATGGTTTTAGCCAAAAATTTGCCAAAGGGGGAGATTGTTGAGTCTTTTGGTGTTGGCTGCATGTTTTGGCAAAACCAAGGTATTGAATAGAAGCATCTCCATATGTAGAACATTTCTTCAGTTACAAGTTTTCTCATTTGAAGCCATTCAGAAGCTCAAAATCACATCAGAAGCTGAATGCCTCATCAGAAGCTCTGTAGCTGATCAGAAGCTGAATTCAGGTTCTGATGCCAGCGTTGACTTATGTTGACTTCATCAGAAGCTGGTTATTTTCATGTTATTTCTGTGCGAATCTTTGCAAGATTTAACAAGGAATTATCCACGCATATTGTTCTAGAATGCTGGATTGTTTTGGAGAAGATTTATTGAAGATTTGGTTTATTGTTATGGAAACACGTATTTTCCTGATACAATCTTTTAAAGACACAAAGTGGTTTTATTTGTTTCCTTATTGGACCAATCTTATTTCAGAAACAAATCATGTGCAGAAGATTAGTTTGTTATTTATGCTACAAGACTGAAGGCTATATAAGGAGGAGGGCTGCTGCTTTTCAAGACTTACGAATCTAGAGTTATATTTCAGAGAATTGAGTCTTAGTATTTTAAGCTTTTAGCTTTATTGTGCACCACTCTGTTAGAGTTGGTTTAGGTGTTTGATTGAGTTGTAATTCATTCTAAGCCTTTAGGTACGAATGAAGTCTTTGTGTTTTTGAAGTTTTCTGAAAAACAGAGTGTTTTTTGATTAAGGGTTTCAGTAACTGGGTTTAGTTACTTGAATAGGAAGATAGTGGATTCTATTACTCAGAGTTGGGTAGAAGTCTTGCTAGGTGGAGGTTAATTGCTTGGGATAAGAACTGGGAGTCAGTGTCTGAGTCTTAAGGATTAAATCCAATAGTGGATTTCCTTCCTGGATTGGTATTCCCCAGAGTAGGAGGTGTTTACTCCGAACTGGGTTAACAAACCTTGTGTGTTCTTTAGCTTTCCTGCACTTTATTTTCTGCTCTTGCATTGTGTTTACTTGTGCTCTGTTTTAGCATTTTATTGTGTCCCTGCGTATTGTTCAGAACCTGTTTGGTTCAGAACCTGGTAACTCTCTTATTGCCTGGCCAGAATTTCAATTGGCATCAAAGCAGGCACCCTGCCTGTATTTTGGGTGAGATTCAGAGGACTTAATATCTGGCAAGCATGGATAGAGAAGGAGGCTATGTCAATAGACCACCCCTACTAGATGGCACAAACTATGAATATTGGAAGTCAAGGATGTGTGCCTTTCTAAAGTCTATTGACAGCAGGACTTGGAAAGCTGTGATAAAAGGCTGGGAACATCCTGAGGTTTTGGACAAAAATGGTAAAAAAACTGGAGTTTTGAAGCCTGAAGAGGAGTGGACCAGAGCTGAAGATGACTTGTCTCTGGGAAATTCAAAAGCTTTGAATGCAATCTTTAACTGTGTGGACCAGAACATGTTCAGACTTATCAAACAATGTACTGTGGCTAAGGATGCTTGGGAAATTCTGAAAACCACTCATGAAGGAACTTCTAAGGTGAAGATGTCCATATTGCAGCTGCTGACCACCAAATTTGAGAACCTGAAGATGAAGGAAGATGAATCTATTCAGGATTTTTACATGAATGTGCTGGACATGGCAAATTCTTTTGATTCACTTGGAGAAAAGATGACTGATGAGAAGTTAGTCAGAAAAATCCTCAGGTCCCTGCCCAGAAGATTTGACATGAAGGTTACTGCAATTGAGGAGGCTCATGATATTTCTGCTATGAAGGTTGAGGAGCTGATTGGGTCTTTGTTAAATTTTGAGACTGCATTTTGCAAACAGCCTGATAAGAAAGGGAAAGGTATAGCTTTTACTGTGAATGCTGAAGCTGATGATCAACAAGAGTCTGATGAGGATGACTTATCAGAAGCTCTAGTGTTGCAGGGAAAACAATTCAACAAGATTCTGAAGAATGTTAATAGAAAAGCCAAAGCCAAAGCCAAAGGTCAGAACTTCAGATTCCATAACAAAAAGCAACAAACTGATGAGAAGAAGACCAAGTCTGAGGAGAAAAGTAACCAAGCCAAAGGTGTGCAGTGCTATGAGTGTGAGGGTTATGGACATATCAAAACTGAATGTCCTACTTTTCTTAAGAAGCAAAAGAAGAAGAGTCTTGTTGTTGCATGGTCTGATGATGGTTCTGAAGATGATGTTGTTAGTGAATCTGATATGTGTGATACTGGTCTGGTAGTGAGGTCAGGAGCTATCTTGAAGAAGGAAGCTGTTTTAGAGTCTGAGACTCTTTCAGAAACTGACTCAGAGTCTGAAGCCTCATCTGTGTCTGAAGCTGCTAAAACCTCATATGATGAACTAGCTGTCAACTATAGGAAGCTGTATACTAGAAGTGCTGAGGTTTGCAAACAAGTTCTGGATCAGAAGGAGACTATTTTTCAACTGGAGGCTGAAAAAGGAGAACTTCTTGTGCAGAATTCAGATTTAAAAGAAGAAGTGAACCAGTTAAATTCCCAACTTGAACATATGAAAAAGCAGGTTAGAATGATGAAACCTTTGCACCTGTGGCCAGACTAGAGTCCATAAGACTACTGTTGGGGGTATCCTGCATTCTCAAGTTCAAGTTATTCCAGATGGATGTAAAGAGTGCATTTCTGAATGGATATCTGCAAGAAGAAGTGTATGTTGAACAACCTAAGGGTTTTGTGGATCCAAAGTTTCCAGAACATGTGTACAAGTTAAAGAAGGCCTTATATGGATTGAAGCAAGCACCAAGAGCATGGTATGACAGGCTGACTCAGTTTCTTGTGGCTCAAGGTTACAGAAAAGGAGGTTCTGATAAGACTTTGTTTGTGAAAGATGAAAATGGGAGTCTGATGATTGCTCAGATTTATGTGGATGATATAGTGTTTGGAGGAATGTCTCAGAAGATGGTCAAACTGTTTGTTCAGCAAATGCAATCAGAATTTGAAATGAGTTTGGTTGGTGAGCTGACATATTTTCTTGGATTGCAAGTCAAGCAAATGGAAGATACAATCTTTATCTCTCAGAGTAAATATGCCAAGAACATAGTGAAGAAGTTTGGTATGGAATCTGCTGCTCATAAGAAGACACCAGCTGCTACTCATCTGAAGCTAACCAAAGATGAACAAGGAGTATCAGTTGATCAAAGTCAGTACAGAAGCATGATAGGGAGCTTATTGTATTTAACTGCAAGCAGACCTGATATCACTTATGCTCTTGGAGTATGTGCAAGATACCAAGCTGATCCTAAGATGAGTCATCTGACACAAGTTAAAAGGATCTTGAAGTATGTGAATAGCACAAGTGACTATGGAATCATGTATTCTCATAGTTCAAGTTCTGAATTGATGGGATTTTGTGATGCTGACTGGGCTGGAAGTGCTGATGACAGGAAGAGCACCTCAGGAGGTTGTTTCTTTTAGGAAATAATTTAATATCTTGGTTTAGCAAGAAACAAAACTGTGTTTCATTGTCAACTGCTGAAGCTGAGTATATTGCTGCTGGGAGTAGTTGTTCACAACTGGTTTGGATGAAACAGATGCTGGAGGAGTAAAACTTGAAACAAGGTGTTATGACATTGTTCTGTGACAATTTGAGTGCAATCAACATCTCTAAGAATCCAATACAGCACAGCAGAACTAAACACATTGATATCAGACACCATTTTATCAGAAACCTTGTGGAGGATAAAGTTATTCAGCTGGAACATGTAGCTACTGAAGAACAAGTTGCAAACATTTTCACAAAGGCCTTGGATGCTAAATAGTTTGAAAACTTAAGGAGCAAGTTAGGTGTGTGTTTGTATGAAGAGTTATAGCAATTACTACAAACTGGATGTGAGGAAGATAGAGTACCTGCCAGTTGTGCCTGTGCTAAGTGTGATCCTGAACCTGAGTCTCAGTCTGATATGTTTTCAAGGATCTGTGTTACTTATTTTGATTTTAATCCCTATATGACGTCTATTGTTTGTCATAATTTTGTGGCTAAAAAAGGGGGAGAAAATCTTATGTTTATGCTCAGACAAGAGTTGTTCAGAATGTGTGTCATTGATTCAGAAGCTAACTAGTTTTGTTCAGAAGCTAAGAGTTCAGAACTTTGCAGCAACAAGATATGTCCAGATATGATCAAGGGGGAATTTGTGTCTCAGGGGGAGATTATGGTTATTAAAATCCTCAGTGTTGAAGAACAATTGTACTCTGATATTGTACTCTGATACCAGATTTTGCTCCTGAAGTGTTTTGCTCCTGAAGTATGCTCTGATACCATTTATCACTGCAGTTCAGTAGTAAGGGGGAGTTTATTTGTTTGTGAAGCTTCAGGGGGAGTTGATTAGTAGCTCTGATACCATGTTTGTGATGATCAGGAGTTGATCAGTAGCATATGTGTGCTTCAGTAGCTGTTATGTAGAACTGAAGCTGGTTTGTGTTTAACATAGCTGAATCTGCTGCCTAAACTTATTGCTATGATGTATTATTGTGGAGTTCTTCATTGCTGAGCTGATTATAATGAAGATTGAAGGACTTGGATGGTTTTAGCCAAAAATTTGCCAAAGGGGGAGATTGTTGAGTCTTTTGGTGTTGGCTGCATGTTTTGGCAAAACCAAGGTATTGAATAGAAGCATCTCCATATGTAGAACATTTCTTCAGTTACAAGTTTTCTCATTTGAAGCCATTCAGAAGCTCAAAATCACATCAGAAGCTGAATGCCTCATCAGAAGCTCTGTAGCTGATCAGAAGCTGAATTCAGGTTCTGATGCCAGCGTTGACTTATGTTGACTTCATCAGAAGCTGGTTATTTTCATGTTATTTCTGTGCGAATCTTTGCAAGATTTAACAAGGAATTATCCACGCATATTGTTCTAGAATGCTGGATTGTTTTGGAGAAGATTTATTGAAGATTTGGTTTATTGTTATGGAAACACGTATTTTCCTGATACAATCTTTTAAAGACACAAAGTGGTTTTATTTGTTTCCTTATTGGACCAATCTTATTTCAGAAACAAATCATGTGCAGAAGATTAGTTTGTTATTTATGCTACAAGACTGAAGGCTATATAAGGAGGAGGGCTGCTGCTTTTCAAGACTTACGAATCTAGAGTTATATTTCAGAGAATTGAGTCTTAGTATTTTAAGCTTTTAGCTTTATTGTGCACCACTCTGTTAGAGTTGGTTTAGGTGTTTGATTGAGTTGTAATTCATTCTAAGCCTTTAGGTACGAATGAAGTCTTTGTGTTTTTGAAGTTTTCTGAAAAACAGAGTGTTTTTTGATTAAGGGTTTCAGTAACTGGGTTTAGTTACTTGAATAGGAAGATAGTGGATTCTATTACTCAGAGTTGGGTAGAAGTCTTGCTAGGTGGAGGTTAATTGCTTGGGATAAGAACTGGGAGTCAGTGTCTGAGTCTTAAGGATTAAATCCAATAGTGGATTTCCTTCCTGGATTGGTATTCCCCAGAGTAGGAGGTGTTTACTCCGAACTGGGTTAACAAACCTTGTGTGTTCTTTAGCTTTCCTGCACTTTATTTTCTGCTCTTGCATTGTGTTTACTTGTGCTCTGTTTTAGCATTTTATTGTGTCCCTGCGTATTGTTCAGAACCTGTTTGGTTCAGAACCTGGTAACTCTCTTATTGCCTGGCCAGAATTTCAATTGGCATCAAAGCAGGCACCCTGCCTGTATTTTGGGTGAGATTCAGAGGACTTAATATCTGGCAAGCATGGATAGAGAAGGAGGCTATGTCAATAGACCACCCCTACTAGATGGCACAAACTATGAATATTGGAAGTCAAGGATGTGTGCCTTTCTAAAGTCTATTGACAGCAGGACTTGGAAAGCTGTGATAAAAGGCTGGGAACATCCTGAGGTTTTGGACAAAAATGGTAAAAAAACTGGAGTTTTGAAGCCTGAAGAGGAGTGGACCAGAGCTGAAGATGACTTGTCTCTGGGAAATTCAAAAGCTTTGAATGCAATCTTTAACTGTGTGGACCAGAACATGTTCAGACTTATCAAACAATGTACTGTGGCTAAGGATGCTTGGGAAATTCTGAAAACCACTCATGAAGGAACTTCTAAGGTGAAGATGTCCATATTGCAGCTGCTGACCACCAAATTTGAGAACCTGAAGATGAAGGAAGATGAATCTATTCAGGATTTTTACATGAATGTGCTGGACATGGCAAATTCTTTTGATTCACTTGGAGAAAAGATGACTGATGAGAAGTTAGTCAGAAAAATCCTCAGGTCCCTGCCCAGAAGATTTGACATGAAGGTTACTGCAATTGAGGAGGCTCATGATATTTCTGCTATGAAGGTTGAGGAGCTGATTGGGTCTTTGTTAAATTTTGAGACTGCATTTTGCAAACAGCCTGATAAGAAAGGGAAAGGTATAGCTTTTACTGTGAATGCTGAAGCTGATGATCAACAAGAGTCTGATGAGGATGACTTATCAGAAGCTCTAGTGTTGCAGGGAAAACAATTCAACAAGATTCTGAAGAATGTTAATAGAAAAGCCAAAGCCAAAGCCAAAGGTCAGAACTTCAGATTCCATAACAAAAAGCAACAAACTGATGAGAAGAAGACCAAGTCTGAGGAGAAAAGTAACCAAGCCAAAGGTGTGCAGTGCTATGAGTGTGAGGGTTATGGACATATCAAAACTGAATGTCCTACTTTTCTTAAGAAGCAAAAGAAGAAGAGTCTTGTTGTTGCATGGTCTGATGATGGTTCTGAAGATGATGTTGTTAGTGAATCTGATATGTGTGATACTGGTCTGGTAGTGAGGTCAGGAGCTATCTTGAAGAAGGAAGCTGTTTTAGAGTCTGAGACTCTTTCAGAAACTGACTCAGAGTCTGAAGCCTCATCTGTGTCTGAAGCTGCTAAAACCTCATATGATGAACTAGCTGTCAACTATAGGAAGCTGTATACTAGAAGTGCTGAGGTTTGCAAACAAGTTCTGGATCAGAAGGAGACTATTTTTCAACTGGAGGCTGAAAAAGGAGAACTTCTTGTGCAGAATTCAGATTTAAAAGAAGAAGTGAACCAGTTAAATTCCCAACTTGAACATATGAAAAAGCAGGTTAGAATGATGAAACCTTTGCACCTGTGGCCAGACTAGAGTCCATAAGACTACTGTTGGGGGTATCCTGCATTCTCAAGTTCAAGTTATTCCAGATGGATGTAAAGAGTGCATTTCTGAATGGATATCTGCAAGAAGAAGTGTATGTTGAACAACCTAAGGGTTTTGTGGATCCAAAGTTTCCAGAACATGTGTACAAGTTAAAGAAGGCCTTATATGGATTGAAGCAAGCACCAAGAGCATGGTATGACAGGCTGACTCAGTTTCTTGTGGCTCAAGGTTACAGAAAAGGAGGTTCTGATAAGACTTTGTTTGTGAAAGATGAAAATGGGAGTCTGATGATTGCTCAGATTTATGTGGATGATATAGTGTTTGGAGGAATGTCTCAGAAGATGGTCAAACTGTTTGTTCAGCAAATGCAATCAGAATTTGAAATGAGTTTGGTTGGTGAGCTGACATATTTTCTTGGATTGCAAGTCAAGCAAATGGAAGATACAATCTTTATCTCTCAGAGTAAATATGCCAAGAACATAGTGAAGAAGTTTGGTATGGAATCTGCTGCTCATAAGAAGACACCAGCTGCTACTCATCTGAAGCTAACCAAAGATGAACAAGGAGTATCAGTTGATCAAAGTCAGTACAGAAGCATGATAGGGAGCTTATTGTATTTAACTGCAAGCAGACCTGATATCACTTATGCTCTTGGAGTATGTGCAAGATACCAAGCTGATCCTAAGATGAGTCATCTGACACAAGTTAAAAGGATCTTGAAGTATGTGAATAGCACAAGTGACTATGGAATCATGTATTCTCATAGTTCAAGTTCTGAATTGATGGGATTTTGTGATGCTGACTGGGCTGGAAGTGCTGATGACAGGAAGAGCACCTCAGGAGGTTGTTTCTTTTTAGGAAATAATTTAATATCTTGGTTTAGCAAGAAACAAAACTGTGTTTCATTGTCAACTGCTGAAGCTGAGTATATTGCTGCTGGGAGTAGTTGTTCACAACTGGTTTGGATGAAACAGATGCTGGAGGAGTAAAACTTGAAACAAGGTGTTATGACATTGTTCTGTGACAATTTGAGTGCAATCAACATCTCTAAGAATCCAATACAGCACAGCAGAACTAAACACATTGATATCAGACACCATTTTATCAGAAACCTTGTGGAGGATAAAGTTATTCAGCTGGAACATGTAGCTACTGAAGAACAAGTTGCAAACATTTTCACAAAGGCCTTGGATGCTAAATAGTTTGAAAACTTAAGGAGCAAGTTAGGTGTGTGTTTGTATGAAGAGTTATAGCAATTACTACAAACTGGATGTGAGGAAGATAGAGTACCTGCCAGTTGTGCCTGTGCTAAGTGTGATCCTGAACCTGAGTCTCAGTCTGATATGTTTTCAAGGATCTGTGTTACTTATTTTGATTTTAATCCCTATATGACGTCTATTGTTTGTCATAATTTTGTGGCTAAAAAAGGGGGAGAAAATCTTATGTTTATGCTCAGACAAGAGTTGTTCAGAATGTGTGTCATTGATTCAGAAGCTAACTAGTTTTGTTCAGAAGCTAAGAGTTCAGAACTTTGCAGCAACAAGATATGTCCAGATATGATCAAGGGGGAATTTGTGTCTCAGGGGGAGATTATGGTTATTAAAATCCTCAGTGTTGAAGAACAATTGTACTCTGATATTGTACTCTGATACCAGATTTTGCTCCTGAAGTGTTTTGCTCCTGAAGTATGCTCTGATACCATTTATCACTGCAGTTCAGTAGTAAGGGGGAGTTTATTTGTTTGTGAAGCTTCAGGGGGAGTTGATTAGTAGCTCTGATACCATGTTTGTGATGATCAGGAGTTGATCAGTAGCATATGTGTGCTTCAGTAGCTGTTATGTAGAACTGAAGCTGGTTTGTGTTTAACATAGCTGAATCTGCTGCCTAAACTTATTGCTATGATGTATTATTGTGGAGTTCTTCATTGCTGAGCTGATTATAATGAAGATTGAAGGACTTGGATGGTTTTAGCCAAAAATTTGCCAAAGGGGGAGATTGTTGAGTCTTTTGGTGTTGGCTGCATGTTTTGGCAAAACCAAGGTATTGAATAGAAGCATCTCCATATGTAGAACATTTCTTCAGTTACAAGTTTTCTCATTTGAAGCCATTCAGAAGCTCAAAATCACATCAGAAGCTGAATGCCTCATCAGAAGCTCTGTAGCTGATCAGAAGCTGAATTCAGGTTCTGATGCCAGCGTTGACTTATGTTGACTTCATCAGAAGCTGGTTATTTTCATGTTATTTCTGTGCGAATCTTTGCAAGATTTAACAAGGAATTATCCACGCATATTGTTCTAGAATGCTGGATTGTTTTGGAGAAGATTTATTGAAGATTTGGTTTATTGTTATGGAAACACGTATTTTCCTGATACAATCTTTTAAAGACACAAAGTGGTTTTATTTGTTTCCTTATTGGACCAATCTTATTTCAGAAACAAATCATGTGCAGAAGATTAGTTTGTTATTTATGCTACAAGACTGAAGGCTATATAAGGAGGAGGGCTGCTGCTTTTCAAGACTTACGAATCTAGAGTTATATTTCAGAGAATTGAGTCTTAGTATTTTAAGCTTTTAGCTTTATTGTGCACCACTCTGTTAGAGTTGGTTTAGGTGTTTGATTGAGTTGTAATTCATTCTAAGCCTTTAGGTACGAATGAAGTCTTTGTGTTTTTGAAGTTTTCTGAAAAACAGAGTGTTTTTTGATTAAGGGTTTCAGTAACTGGGTTTAGTTACTTGAATAGGAAGATAGTGGATTCTATTACTCAGAGTTGGGTAGAAGTCTTGCTAGGTGGAGGTTAATTGCTTGGGATAAGAACTGGGAGTCAGTGTCTGAGTCTTAAGGATTAAATCCAATAGTGGATTTCCTTCCTGGATTGGTATTCCCCAGAGTAGGAGGTGTTTACTCCGAACTGGGTTAACAAACCTTGTGTGTTCTTTAGCTTTCCTGCACTTTATTTTCTGCTCTTGCATTGTGTTTACTTGTGCTCTGTTTTAGCATTTTATTGTGTCCCTGCGTATTGTTCAGAACCTGTTTGGTTCAGAACCTGGTAACTCTCTTATTGCCTGGCCAGAATTTCAATTGGCATCAAAGCAGGCACCCTGCCTGTATTTTGGGTGAGATTCAGAGGACTTAATATCTGGCAAGCATGGATAGAGAAGGAGGCTATGTCAATAGACCACCCCTACTAGATGGCACAAACTATGAATATTGGAAGTCAAGGATGTGTGCCTTTCTAAAGTCTATTGACAGCAGGACTTGGAAAGCTGTGATAAAAGGCTGGGAACATCCTGAGGTTTTGGACAAAAATGGTAAAAAAACTGGAGTTTTGAAGCCTGAAGAGGAGTGGACCAGAGCTGAAGATGACTTGTCTCTGGGAAATTCAAAAGCTTTGAATGCAATCTTTAACTGTGTGGACCAGAACATGTTCAGACTTATCAAACAATGTACTGTGGCTAAGGATGCTTGGGAAATTCTGAAAACCACTCATGAAGGAACTTCTAAGGTGAAGATGTCCATATTGCAGCTGCTGACCACCAAATTTGAGAACCTGAAGATGAAGGAAGATGAATCTATTCAGGATTTTTACATGAATGTGCTGGACATGGCAAATTCTTTTGATTCACTTGGAGAAAAGATGACTGATGAGAAGTTAGTCAGAAAAATCCTCAGGTCCCTGCCCAGAAGATTTGACATGAAGGTTACTGCAATTGAGGAGGCTCATGATATTTCTGCTATGAAGGTTGAGGAGCTGATTGGGTCTTTGTTAAATTTTGAGACTGCATTTTGCAAACAGCCTGATAAGAAAGGGAAAGGTATAGCTTTTACTGTGAATGCTGAAGCTGATGATCAACAAGAGTCTGATGAGGATGACTTATCAGAAGCTCTAGTGTTGCAGGGAAAACAATTCAACAAGATTCTGAAGAATGTTAATAGAAAAGCCAAAGCCAAAGCCAAAGGTCAGAACTTCAGATTCCATAACAAAAAGCAACAAACTGATGAGAAGAAGACCAAGTCTGAGGAGAAAAGTAACCAAGCCAAAGGTGTGCAGTGCTATGAGTGTGAGGGTTATGGACATATCAAAACTGAATGTCCTACTTTTCTTAAGAAGCAAAAGAAGAAGAGTCTTGTTGTTGCATGGTCTGATGATGGTTCTGAAGATGATGTTGTTAGTGAATCTGATATGTGTGATACTGGTCTGGTAGTGAGGTCAGGAGCTATCTTGAAGAAGGAAGCTGTTTTAGAGTCTGAGACTCTTTCAGAAACTGACTCAGAGTCTGAAGCCTCATCTGTGTCTGAAGCTGCTAAAACCTCATATGATGAACTAGCTGTCAACTATAGGAAGCTGTATACTAGAAGTGCTGAGGTTTGCAAACAAGTTCTGGATCAGAAGGAGACTATTTTTCAACTGGAGGCTGAAAAAGGAGAACTTCTTGTGCAGAATTCAGATTTAAAAGAAGAAGTGAACCAGTTAAATTCCCAACTTGAACATATGAAAAAGCAGGTTAGAATGATGAAACCTTTGCACCTGTGGCCAGACTAGAGTCCATAAGACTACTGTTGGGGGTATCCTGCATTCTCAAGTTCAAGTTATTCCAGATGGATGTAAAGAGTGCATTTCTGAATGGATATCTGCAAGAAGAAGTGTATGTTGAACAACCTAAGGGTTTTGTGGATCCAAAGTTTCCAGAACATGTGTACAAGTTAAAGAAGGCCTTATATGGATTGAAGCAAGCACCAAGAGCATGGTATGACAGGCTGACTCAGTTTCTTGTGGCTCAAGGTTACAGAAAAGGAGGTTCTGATAAGACTTTGTTTGTGAAAGATGAAAATGGGAGTCTGATGATTGCTCAGATTTATGTGGATGATATAGTGTTTGGAGGAATGTCTCAGAAGATGGTCAAACTGTTTGTTCAGCAAATGCAATCAGAATTTGAAATGAGTTTGGTTGGTGAGCTGACATATTTTCTTGGATTGCAAGTCAAGCAAATGGAAGATACAATCTTTATCTCTCAGAGTAAATATGCCAAGAACATAGTGAAGAAGTTTGGTATGGAATCTGCTGCTCATAAGAAGACACCAGCTGCTACTCATCTGAAGCTAACCAAAGATGAACAAGGAGTATCAGTTGATCAAAGTCAGTACAGAAGCATGATAGGGAGCTTATTGTATTTAACTGCAAGCAGACCTGATATCACTTATGCTCTTGGAGTATGTGCAAGATACCAAGCTGATCCTAAGATGAGTCATCTGACACAAGTTAAAAGGATCTTGAAGTATGTGAATAGCACAAGTGACTATGGAATCATGTATTCTCATAGTTCAAGTTCTGAATTGATGGGATTTTGTGATGCTGACTGGGCTGGAAGTGCTGATGACAGGAAGAGCACCTCAGGAGGTTGTTTCTTTTTAGGAAATAATTTAATATCTTGGTTTAGCAAGAAACAAAACTGTGTTTCATTGTCAACTGCTGAAGCTGAGTATATTGCTGCTGGGAGTAGTTGTTCACAACTGGTTTGGATGAAACAGATGCTGGAGGAGTAAAACTTGAAACAAGGTGTTATGACATTGTTCTGTGACAATTTGAGTGCAATCAACATCTCTAAGAATCCAATACAGCACAGCAGAACTAAACACATTGATATCAGACACCATTTTATCAGAAACCTTGTGGAGGATAAAGTTATTCAGCTGGAACATGTAGCTACTGAAGAACAAGTTGCAAACATTTTCACAAAGGCCTTGGATGCTAAATAGTTTGAAAACTTAAGGAGCAAGTTAGGTGTGTGTTTGTATGAAGAGTTATAGCAATTACTACAAACTGGATGTGAGGAAGATAGAGTACCTGCCAGTTGTGCCTGTGCTAAGTGTGATCCTGAACCTGAGTCTGAGTCTGATATGTTTTCAAGGATCTGTGTTACTTATTTTGATTTTAATCCCTATATGACGTCTATTGTTTGTCATAATTTTGTGGCTAAAAGGGGGAGAAAATCTTATGTTTATGCTCAGACAAGAGTTGTTCAGAATGTGTGTCATTGATTCAGAAGCTAACTAGTTTTGTTCAGAAGCTAAGAGTTCAGAACTTTGCAGCAACAAGATATGTCCAGATATGATCAAGGGGGAATTTGTGTCTCAGGGGGAGATTATGGTTATTAAAATCCTTAGTGTTGAAGAACAATTGTACTCTGATACCAGATTTTGCTCCTGAAGTGTTTTGCTCCTGAAGTATGCTCTGATACCATTTATCACTGCAGTTCAGTAGTAAGGGGGAGTTTATTTGTTTGTGAAGCTTCAGGGGGAGTTGATTAGTAGCTCTGATACCATGTTTGTGATGATCAGGAGTTGATCAGTAGCATATGTGTGCTTCAGTAGCTGTTATGTAGAACTGAAGCTGGTTTGTGTTTAACATAGCTGAATCCGCTGCCTAAACTTATTGCTATGATGTATTATTGTGGAGTTCTTCATTGCTGAGCTGATTATAATGAAGATTGAAGGACTTGGATGGTTTTAGCCAAAAATTTGCCAAAGGGGGAGATTGTTGAGTCTTTTGGTGTTGGCTGCATGTTTTGGCAAAACCAAGGTATTGAATAGAAGCATCTCCATATGTAGAACATTTCTTCAGTTACAAGTTTTCTCATTTGAAGCCATTCAGAAGCTCAAAATCACATCAGAAGCTGAATGCCTCATCAGAAGCTCTGTAGCTGATCAGAAGCTGAATTCAGGTTCTGATGCCAGCGTTGACTTATGTTGACTTCATCAGAAGCTGGTTATTTTCATGTTATTTCTGTGCGAATCTTTGCAAGATTTAACAAGGAATTATCCACGCATATTGTTCTAGAATGCTGGATTGTTTTGGAGAAGATTTATTGAAGATTTGGTTTATTGTTATGGAAACACGTATTTTCCTGATACAATCTTTTAAAGATACAAAGTGGTTTTATTTGTTTCCTTATTGGACCAATCTTATTTCAAAAACAAATCATGTGCAGAAGATTAGTTTGTTATTTATGCTACAAGACTGAAGGCTATATAAGGAGGAGGGCTGCTGCTTTTCAAGACTTACGAATCTAGAGTTATATTTCAGAGAATTGAGTCTTAGTATTTTAAGCTTTTAGCTTTATTGTGCACCACTCTGTTAGAGTTGGTTTAGGTGTTTGATTGAGTTGTAATTCATTCTAAGCCTTTAGGTACGAATGAAGTCTTTGTGTTTTTGAAGTTTTCTGAAAAACAGAGTGTTTTTTGATTAAGGGTTTCAGCAACTGGGTTTAGTTACTTGAATAGGAAGATAGTGGATTCTATTACTCAGAGTTAGGTAGAAGTCTTGCTAGGTGGAGGTTAATTGCTTGGGATAAGAACTGGGAGTCAGTGTCTGAGTCTTAAGGATTAAATCCAATAGTGGATTTCCTTCCTGGATTGGTATTCCCCAGAGTAGGAGGTGTTTACTCCGAACTGGGTTAACAAACCTTGTGTGTTCTTTAGCTTTCCTGCACTTTATTTTCTGCTCTTGCATTGTGTTTACTTGTGCTCTGTTTTAGCATTTTATTGTGTCCCTGCGTATTGTTCAGAACCTGTTTGGTTCAGAACCTGGTAACTCTCTTATTTACTGGCCAGAATTTCAATTGGCATCAGAGCAGGCACCCTGCCTGTATTTTGGGTGAGATTCAGAGGACTTAATATCTGGCAAGCATGGATAGAGAAGGAGGCTATGTCAATAGACCACCCCTACTAGATGGCACAAACTATGAATATTGGAAGTCAAGGATGTGTGCCTTTCAAAAGTCTATTGACAGCAGGACTTGGAAAGCTGTGATAAAAGGCTGGGAACATCCTGAGGTTTTGGACAAAAATGGTAAAAAAACTGGAGTTTTGAAGCCTGAAGAGGAGTGGACCAGAGCTGAAGATGACTTGTCTCTGGGAAATTCAAAAGCTTTGAATGCAATCTTTAACTGTGTGGACCAGAACATGTTCAGACTTATCAAACAATGTACTGTGGCTAAGGATGCTTGGGAAATTCTGAAAACCACTCATGAAGGAACTTCTAAGGTGAAGATGTCCATATTGCAGCTGCTGACCACCAAATTTGAGAACCTGAAGATGAAGGAAGATGAATCTATTCAGGATTTTTACATGAATGTGCTGGACATGGCAAATTCTTTTGATTCACTTGGAGAAAAGATGACTGATGAGAAGTTAGTCAGAAAAATCCTCAGGTCCCTGCCCAGAAGATTTGACATGAAGGTTACTGCAATTGAGGAGGCTCATGATATTTCTGCTATGAAGGTTGAGGAGCTGATTGGGTCTTTGTTAAATTTTGAGACTGCATTTTGCAAACAGCCTGATAAGAAAGGGAAAGGTATAGCTTTTACTGTGAATGCTGAAGCTGATGATCAACAAGAGTCTGATGAGGATGACTTATCAGAAGCTCTAGTGTTGCTGGGAAAACAATTCAACAAGATTCTGAAGAATGTTAATAGAAAAGCCAAAGCCAAAGCCAAAGGTCAGAACTTCAGATTCCATAACAAAAAGCAACAAACTGATGAGAAGAAGACCAAGTTTGAGGAGAAAAGTAACCAAGCCAAAGGTGTGCAGTGCTATGAGTGTGAGGGTTATGGACATATCAAAACTGAATGTCCTACTTTTCTTAAGAAGCAAAAGAAGAAGAGTCTTGCTGTTGCATGGTCTGATGATGGTTCTGAAGATGATGATGTTAATGAATCTGATATGTGTGATACTGGTCTGGTAGTGAGGTCAGGAGCTATCTTGAAGAAGGAAGCTGTTTTAGAGTCTGAGACTCTTTCAGAAACTGACTCAGAGTCTGAAGCCTCATCTGTGTCTGAAGCTGCTAAAACCTCATATGATGAACTAGCTGTCAACTATAGGAAGCTGTATACTAGAAGTGCTGAGGTTTGCAAACAAGTTCTGGATCAGAAGGAGACTATTTTTCAACTGGAGGCTGAAAAAGGAGAACTTCTTGTGCAGAATTCAGATTTAAAAGAAGAAGTGAACCAGTTAAATTCCCAACTTGAACATATGAAAAAGCAGGTTAGAATGATGAAACCTTTGCACCTGTGGCCAGACTAGAGTCCATAAGACTACTGTTGGGGGTATCCTGCATTCTCAAGTTCAAGTTATTCCAGATGGATGTAAAGAGTGCATTTCTGAATGGATATCTGCAAGAAGAAGTGTATGTTGAACAACCTAAGGGTTTTGTGGATCCAAAGTTTCCAGAACATGTGTACAAGTTAAAGAAGGCCTTATATGGATTGAAGCAAGCACCAAGAGCATGGTATGACAGGCTGACTCAGTTTCTTGTGGCTCAAGGTTACAGAAAAGGAGGTTCTGATAAGACTTTGTTTGTGAAAGATGAAAATGGGAGTCTAATGATTGCTCAGATTTATGTGGATGATATAGTGTTTGGAGGAATGTCTCAGAAGATGGTCAAACTGTTTGTTCAGCAAATGCAATCAGAATTTGAAATGAGTTTGGTTGGTGAGCTGACATATTTTCTTGGATTGCAAGTCAAGCAAATGGAAGATACAATCTTTATCTCTCAGAGTAAATATGCCAAGAACATAGTGAAGAAGTTTGGTATGGAATCTTGTTGAAGCAGTATTTCAAACAACAAAAGTAAGTATTTTCAATTATCGTCTCCACAGGGATTGGTGCCTTACTTCGAACCGTTCAACAATCGATATTGTTTTGAGTTAGGGGTTTGTACGATTGGTTTCATAAACTAACAAAATGTAAATGCGGGAATTAAAACGACAAAGAATTAGGGAATAAAAGCGTTGAGATTAAAGTTCATCAATCTTGCAAAGAATGTAATAAATAAATCATGCATATGAATTTAGCGTTTTAGCGTAAATATCACGTATCGCTCTACAATATCATTGATTTCCCAAATGACATCGTGAAATCGATCGTATCGTTTAATCGACGATTTCCCAATCAATCAAACAATCCGAAAGCATTACGATCCGAAACTTTGTGCGATTATCAAAACCCAAATCCATTTCTAGATTTTCATATTTTGATAGAAGATTATTCTTAAACATAGATTCAAAAGTATTTGTCAATAACATTTGAATCAATCATGAGAATGAAAAGCAAGAATAACTTCATAAACATATAAATTGCTAAACCATATATTCACATAATCATTCATTACAATCAAAGCTAGAAAGATTACCTCTAATCCCAACAAAGGGGTGTTAGTTGCTCATTTTCATGGCAACTATGCAAAAGTGAAGAGAAAAGGTGAAGATACAAACCAAGTCTTGATTTCCCAAAGTCTTGATTGATTTCCACTACCCAATCACTTTTGATCTTTGAAGATCAAAGCTCTAGCCCTAATTACTAAGTCCTAAACTACTACTAAAGCAATCCTAACAAATTGGAAGAAAAAGTATCAAAGTTCTCCAACTGGTTATATTAGAAAATGAGCCAAAAATGCTTTATAAAACTGAATATTTGCACGCTCGCTACAAGCGATGAGTTGGTCGCTTGTAGCGAGGAAGTTTAATGGCCAATAGGGATCCTCCACGTCAGCATGGAGCTATAAACCGCCCTTGGTCGCTTGAAGCGACCAGTCCATCGCTTGTAGCGATGAACCTCTAAAAATCCCTGCCTATCCTCGCTTGTAGCGTGGCATCTGGCGCTTGAAGCGATGAAGCCTTCAAATTCCCTGCCTATCCTCGCTTGTAGCGAGGAAGTCTGCGCTTCTAGCGATGGCTTTAAAACAAACTTCATTTCTTTGCTCAGCATGTTCAAGCATGAATTTCCTGCAATAAAAACATGGGGTAAGACATAGGATCTCAAATATAACATTTTGAACCAAAAATACGAGCTTATCCTAAGATAACTTGTGAAATAAGTTACATAAGCGCCTAAAATAAATATACTTTTTAAGTCAATTTTGGCACTTATCACACTCCCCAACTTGAATCTTTGTTTGTCCTCAAACAAAGGACATAACAAAAAAGGAAACAAGCTTTAATCATGGCTTTGAGCAAGAATGCAAAAGAATTAAAAGTTTGAAGCAAATAAGTGATAGATGAATGATTTAACATGATTGCGCAAACTAAGGTTAAGTTTCTCACAAAACGAGATACATACTATGAATGTGAACTAGTTCTAAACACAAGGAATTAAATCACACAATCCTAAGCAAGCAACATGTTTAAATTTGAACCAAACCTAACACACTTCTAAATAAAGTATATGAACACTTGAAATCATTTGTAAGGGTTATGAACACTCATCCAATAAACATGATAACATACAATCAAATTATGTGTCTATCTAATTATCATTTCCAAAAGCATAAAAGGCATTGATCAAAAGGTCTTTAAGGGTTGTAATTGGGCTAGGCTACAAAAGAATTGTCATATGTGGGATATTTGAATTCAAATGGCCAAGCAAAAGGAAACATTCAATCTAATTACAACTTCCTTCTTTCTCCAATACAACACTTGGTGAATTTCTTACTTTTCTATTCTTGATTGATTCTTGACAACTTTTTCTTTGAAATCTTGCAAACCTTTTCATTTTTCTCTTTTCTTTTTCTTGGTTTGCTTTTCTTTCTTTTTTCTTTTCTTGTTGTCAAGATCAATTAACATCATTCACCATACATTGACTTAAATAAAACCTTCCTTTCTCCCCAACTTATTTCAATGATACCCTAATCGAATGTTCCTTTGTTATTATGGCAAAGGTCAATAAAAACGACGGATAATGGTTCAAAAGAAAACAACTATCAGAATTTAACAAAGAGTTAACTATGAACTGAATTTCTTTTACAAACTCCGGCAATTTAAATAAGCAGATGAGCTTATTAAATTGACAGTCCACAGTTAACAATTCTGATTCCATTAGGCTCAGATGGGTTAACAGATACTCACACATCTCACAGGGTAGGTTCATTTGGTCAAGTATTTCTCTCAATTTCAAAAAATTGCCTTGATCATTTCAATGCTCTTATACAAATTAAAACAACAACAGATTTAACATAATATGACTGAGTTAAACATGATATTGGTCTCCTGCATATATATACAAAGGTTGAGGATTCCTCACATTTTTGGCTAGTTCTATATTGGTTCAAAACTAAACACATGCTTGCTTAAAAACTGAATAAATTAACTTGTGCGTGTAAAGAACTTATTCACATTAAAGAATATACCCAGAAAAACGAGAAAACGAGTACCTTGGCTGCGCGCTTTAACACTCATTCTATCATTATCACTCAGATGATTCACAGTTCAAGCATTGCTTTTGAATCATTCATCTTTCTTTCAAAATTTGTTGGGATAATTTCAAAAAATTTTAACATAAATACTAAAGCATAAATAAAATATAAACTATACTAACATGCTATACCCAAAATATAAATAACATAATAGCAAAAAGGGTACATCATCCATGGTACAAAAGAAATACTCAAAGTACAAAGCATAAATCAAAATGTTAAAGTACAAAGCTGAATAAATAAAACGAAAGGGAAAACAAATCAAGATCTGCAGCTCTGCATCATCAATCTGAATCTGTGGCCATGTCGTCCTCAGAGTCAATCAAGTCAGCTGCCATGCGATCAATAGAATTTGTAGCAGCTGAAGAATCATCACCCAGATCATCATCCACATCTGCGTCGTCATCACCATCGTCACCAGCATCCTGCTGATCACCAGCATCCGCTGCATCTGCCCCTCCTGGAAAGAATGGCCTGTCCCCAGGCCAAGCGATGTGCTCGGAGAAGAAAGCAGGTGTCCACGGGCTTTGGCCACTGTCGTGCAGATGGCTCTGAATCGTAGTAAGTGCCCGATGATTTGACGCATTCTGCGCCAACAAAAAGGAGCTCACAGTAGCAGAATCCCAACTCGAGAAGTCCAAAGATGGAATGGTCGGGTGGCTAGGGTGGCTAGTATGCTCAGGTGGTGGTGGTGGTAGTACATGTGAAGGTCCTGCTGAGGATGACGGTCCAGCTGAGGTATGAGGTGGTGGTGGTGGGGCAACAGGTGCAGGTGTAGAGCAATACCTATTGATGTATCTATCATCAATAGGATTTTTAATTTCCTCATCAACCTGTGATGGCATGTGAACTCTAGCTCTCCTACATAGACCCATGATCAACCCGGGAAAAGTCAAAGGGCATTTAGGTTTGCCCGGGGGTAATATACCACTCTCAGCAACTATCCTCATCTCATTTGCTATCAATCTAGCAACGTCAACCTGACGCTGAGTGAGGATATAGTGAACAAGGGGGGTCACATCTAAAGTGGTGGAAGAGGTGTGAGATTTGGGGCGGATGTTATAAAGAATAAGGGTAAGGATTACCTGAGCCTCACTGGTCATGTCATCACGGAATGCTCGGAAAGGCTTACCCGAAGCCCTACTCACGTCATAACTCTTACCAACTTGGAAGATGTCCTGTGCGATGCTGTCGTGATCCCAATCACCACTCCTCTGACGCTCACAGAAATCACAAAGAGCAGTGGGTGCAAGCGGATTATCTTCCTCAACCAGCTCCAAAGGCTTGCCCAGATATGCGTTGATGGACATGCGGTCAAATGTGACGGTGCGCCCACGCACGTAGGTCGTCCAAGTAAACTCATCGGATGGATCAGAGGGGATCGCGTTCGCGTAAAACTCGCGCACGATCTCATAGTTGATCCTCCTGGGTGGTGTACAAAGAATACCCCACTTCCTCTCTTTTATCATGGCTGCTAAGCCTCCATATTCCCCTTCTTCAGATATTTCAAACCTCTTCTCGGACCAGATGCGTCTTGTCCTCAGCTCCTCATAACGTTCCTGGTTCCTCCAGCTTAGGAAACGAGCTGCATCGTGTGGTGGAATGTTGACCCTTGGTCGTGACGAGGAACTTTCAACGTTCCTTTGACGTTTTGACGATGTTTTAGGTGCCATTCCTACACAATGAGTTAAAACAGATGAAAATCAGGTAGGACACAAGTCATATTTCAATCAAAACACAAATAAAACAAATTATGGGTTCGCTCGCTACAAGCGACAGCTTGGTCGCTGTAGCGACGAAACCCAGAAAAAGTCTGGTTCCTGCGCTACAAGCGCTGTTCTAGCGAGGAGACCCATTTTCAAAATTCAAGTTTTTTCTGATTTTGACTAACTTGTAGCATGCGAAATCAACATTAAAGCTAAAATAAATGAGAAACAATCACCTAAACTTCCTAAATCCTTAAAAACCCTAATTTATTTTGAAATTTTACACAGGGTTTTTCCAAAATACTATTTCTATGCACAAAAGGATTACAGTGAAGTTTATCAAGTGATTTTAGTTCATTTATAACAACTTAAACAATATTTAAACATGGGTAAACATAAGGGCATGTTTTAAGTTCAAATTTCTCAAAAACCCTAAACCCTAAATTACGAAATCAGCATGCAGGCACAAATGAGCAGTAAAAAACAACTAATCAGTGACAGAGGAGGCCGAAAAACATACCTGAGTTGTTGCTGGTTGAGATTAAACAGAAGTAAAGAGTGATTGTGCAGATTTGCAGAAATGATAATGAACAGATATGCAGAAATGAATGGAAGTGTTTACAGAATGTTAAAGGGTGCGAAAATATAAGCTACAACGGTTAGAATACTTAATGAAAGTAGCTGGGGGTTACTGAAGCGACAGTAGTGGCTTTGAAAAAAATAAAACTGTTTTCTGATACGCTCGCTACAAGCGCGCGATCCGTCGCTACAGCGACAGGCAAAAAGCCCATCGCTACAAGCGTGGTTTGGCGCTACAAGCGCAAGTGCAAAAACTGTCGCTACAAGCGACAAGTGCGTCGCTACAGCGACGCAGTGTAAATTCCATCGCTACAGCGATGAATTGGTCGCTGTAGCGACCATGACAGGAAACAGAAAAATAAATTTTGGAGTTCTAGCCACTATCCCAACATGCATGGATGAATGTTAAAAATCAAAATACTAAATAAAACAAACCTAAACAGTTGGGTTGCCTCCCAACAAGCGCTTGTTTTACGTCGTTAGCTCGACGCCTTTTTCGTTAGGGTGGCCAGAATGAGACGGAGATCACACCAGCTTTAGTATCCCTTTGCAGCGGGAGGAATTCCATGAACTTGAAGAACCGCTGATGTGGAGTCCATAACCTCCCTATCCAGAGTAAGCTGAGCAAGGAACATAAGCGATCTTGTACGCGTTCAAGTTCCACCTTGCTCACTTTCATCCCCTCATCCTTAGAAGTTTGTTCCTTGTTAAGAAACGGTTCCGGCTTCTCAATTTCCATACTTTCTTCACTATCAACAACACTGGCCTCTTCAGTATCTGACCTTTCTTGAGGAGTTTCATCTTTGCGTGGTATCTCTAATTCTTCCACTAATGGCTCTATACCACATCCTTTAAACATTGGGTCTTCCTCATTCTCATCAACATCATCTTCAACAATCTCTCCACATTCCAAAGTGGATTGATTGTTGGTCTGAACATCCACGATTCTTGGTAGATAATTTATTTGAACTTGCAAAACCTCCAATTGGCATGACAAAGTTCTTAATCTATGGTTGGTGTTTTGCATGTTGATCATGGATTGTTGCATGAACATGTTCAGAATATTCTCAGTTCTTGACGTTTGTTCATCTTCAGACGGATATTGTTGATATTGTTGATAAGCTTCATACTCGTATGGATCATAATAGTTGAAATAATCATGATGATCAGCCATGATTTCTTTCAATGAGAATCTGAAACACAATTAACTAACAAGAAACTTTTCTTTGCATAACAAAGAGGGTTAATGCCAAACAGTTTATATATACAAAAGAAATGAAAGAATATTAACAAGGTATATACAAAAGCTCAAAACACTACAAACTATTGCGATGTTCAAAATAAGTTAACACTAATCCCCGGCAACGGCGCCATTTTGTTGAAGCAGTATTTCAAACAACAAAAGTAAGTATTTTCAATTATCGTCTCCACAGGGATTGGTGCCTTACTTCGAACCGTTCAACAATCGATATTGTTTTGAGTTAGGGGTTTGTACGATTGGTTTCATAAACTAACAAAATGTAAATGCGGGAATTAAAACGACAAAGAATTAGGGAATAAAAGCGTTGAGATTAAAGTTCATCAATCTTGCAAAGAATGTAATAAATAAATCATGCATATGAATTTAGCGTTTTAGCGTAAATATCACGTATCGCTCTACAATATCATTGATTTCCCAAATGACATCGTGAAATCGATCGTATCGTTTAATCGACGATTTCCCAATCAATCAAACAATCCGAAAGCATTACGATCCGAAACTTTGTGCGATTATCAAAACCCAAATCCATTTCTAGATTTTCATATTTTGATAGAAGATTATTCTTAAACATAGATTCAAAAGTATTTGTCAATAACATTTGAATCAATCATGAGAATGAAAAGCAAGAATAACTTCATAAACATATAAATTGCTAAACCATATATTCACATAATCATTCATTACAATCAAAGCTAGAAAGATTACCTCTAATCCCAACAAAGGGGTGTTAGTTGCTCATTTTCATGGCAACTATGCAAAAGTGAAGAGAAAAGGTGAAGATACAAACCAAGTCTTGATTTCCCAAAGTCTTGATTGATTTCCACTACCCAATCACTTTTGATCTTTGAAGATCAAAGCTCTAGCCCTAATTACTAAGTCCTAAACTACTACTAAAGCAATCCTAACAAATTGGAAGAAAAAGTATCAAAGTTCTCCAACTGGTTATATTAGAAAATGAGCCAAAAATGCTTTATAAAACTGAATATTTGCACGCTCGCTACAAGCGATGAGTTGGTCGCTTGTAGCGAGGAAGTTTAATGGCCAATAGGGATCCTCCACGTCAGCATGGAGCTATAAACCGCCCTTGGTCGCTTGAAGCGACCAGTCCATCGCTTGTAGCGATGAACCTCTAAAAATCCCTGCCTATCCTCGCTTGTAGCGTGGCATCTGGCGCTTGAAGCGATGAAGCCTTCAAATTCCCTGCCTATCCTCGCTTGTAGCGAGGAAGTCTGCGCTTCTAGCGATGGCTTTAAAACAAACTTCATTTCTTTGCTCAGCATGTTCAAGCATGAATTTCCTGCAATAAAAACATGGGGTAAGACATAGGATCTCAAATATAACATTTTGAACCAAAAATACGAGCTTATCCTAAGATAACTTGTGAAATAAGTTACATAAGTGCCTAAAATAAATATACTTTTTAAGTCAATTTTGGCACTTATCAAATCTGCTGCTCATAAGAAGACACCAGCTGCTACTCATCTGAAGCTAACCAAAGATGAACAAGGAGTATCAGTTGATCAAAGTCAGTACAGAAGCATGATAGGGAGCTTATTGTATTTAACTGCAAGCAGACCTGATATCACTTATGCTCTTGGAGTATGTGCAAGATACCAAGCTGATCCTAAGATGAGTCATCTGACACAAGTTAAAAGGATCTTGAAGTATGTGAATAGCACAAGTGACTATGGAATCATGTATTCTCATAGTTCAAGTTCTGAATTGATGGGATTTTGTGATGCTGACTGGGCTGGAAGTGCTGATGACAGGAAGAGCACCTCAGGAGGTTGTTTCTTTTTAGGAAATAATTTAATATCTTGGTTTAGCAAGAAACAAAACTGTGTTTCATTGTCAACTGCTGAAGCTGAGTATATTGCTGCTGGGAGTAGTTGTTCACAACTGGTTTGGATGAAACAGATGCTGGAGGAGTAAAACTTGAAACAAGGTGTTATGACATTGTTCTGTGACAATTTGAGTGCAATCAACATCTCTAAGAATCCAATACAGCACAGCAGAACTAAACACATTGATATCAGACACCATTTTATCAGAAACCTTGTGGAGGATAAAGTTATTCACACTACAAGAAATAAGCTATTTAGAGACTGAATTTTCGGTCGCTACATCAACAAAATCGGTCTCTAACAGATTTAGTGACCGAAATAGTGACCAAAAAGAAGAGTTGCTAATTCGCTAGTCGCTGATCCTTTCTGACTGGTATAGCGACTGATTTTCAGCGACTGATTTTGAGACTGCGTTTAGAGACTGATTTAGCGACTGATTTTCAGCGACTGATTTTGAGACTGCGTTTAGAGACTGATTTTGCGACTGGTTCTGTAGTCGGTTATCAACCGCTTTTTGGTGACCGAATTTGCAACATATTTAACAACCGATTTAGTGACTGTTTTGAACACTTAGGTCACTAATTCGGTCTCTAAATGCAGACTTTTTTTAAAAAAAAAATCTTTATTAATGGTCCAAAACACTATAAACCCTTTTAAATCATATTTAATATCTCTCAAATATTTCATACACACCAAAAACATTTAAACATTGATTTTTTTTAAAGGCAAGGAAAAATTTATTAATAACCAAAGTAAGGTAACGTATGTGCCATGAACACATAGTACATAGTTGTTACAAATTAAAGCCAAGAAGAAACAAATAGCATGATATAAAACACCTAATGTCATAGCACAAAATGGAACTGGCCTACATCTTGATAGAAAATATACTAAATTCCAAAATCATTTAAAATGGCATAAACACCAATGGAAGAGAAAAATGTTCTTGTATCAATGAAGATTCACCAACATCACACATCAAAGTCAAAAAGAGCTCCCTGCATCAAAAACGAATTCTGCAGTAGACTCCTGAAACATTCAAACCTGCACCAAAAGAAAGATAAATACATGAACAACAAAGAATATTATCACAAATGAGTGGTATTGTATCAGTAAAGGAAACTTTCCATCATGCTAAGACAATATAAACCATGCATCAATCTGGTAGATAATAACCTCCAAATAAGCTTGGACATATTTTTAGACATAGGTATTGCTTCGAAGTTTAACGCATGGTATACTTTATAATGAACTAAGTGGTGGCGGTAGTTTAATTTTAAAAGTATTAGTTTTGAATGTCTTTAGATGTATGACCTTCAAAGAAATAAATTGGTGATAAAATCATCAATTAGTAGTGACAATAGTAAAACTTAACACTTAAAGGAACATTAGTAAAATTTAACACTTAAAGGTACATTAGAAGTGACAATAGTAAAACTTAACACTTAAAGGTATATTGGTAGTCAAATGAATTAAAACAGTGTTAATCAGATGGATTCACACAAATTCAAGTGAGGACTTACCAGTGTCGAGTATATACAAATCCTGGAGCAGAATTTTCTGATGGAATATGAACAGATCAAGAATCATGATCTGTAAAATAGCCAAACCAGAGAAGTCTCAATCCCAATCCTTCTGATTATTCGCTTGACAATACACATTAAATGCATAAGAAGCATTCCCTTGAAGACTCAAACCATTACAAGAACCATATCCCAATGCAGTACAATCTGATAAACTACAAGTATAGTCAACACTACCAGCCAAATAATGCAAATCAGTCATCAAGATCCAAAATACACCACTGTTTTTTCAAAAATACACCATTGTATTTGTAAACAGTTGACATAAATACAATGTTAGTGTTGTGACTGTGAGACATTAAGAAGAAACGTCTAAATTTTTAGCCAAATCAGTACAAGGAAACATAATAATAACAGGAATTAAAACTCTTCGCCACTAACTTTGTATTTATGTCAAGTACATCATATCTCTTATGTGTTGGAAAAGCATCTGGGTGAACCTGAGAAACGTTCAAGCAGCATGACGAGTCACCCATAAGGGGTCTCATTCACAATGGAACGGGCAAAATACCATTAATAAAACCAAAAACTCAGTCCAATATATAGATAGTAGTAATCAAGCACGAGGAGTGGGAGAAAATATAAAAAAAAGTAAAAAAGTGAACGGACCATATAAAATACAGTGTTGATGTTGGTTTCTGAAAAAATTATCTACATCCACTGATTATAGAAATGTTCTAAGATTAAAAGTAGAAAAATAAGATTTAGATGGACTACTAACTTTGGAAAGGTCTTTTCAGTTGTTGTAATCCATATATCTACAAAAAGTTGACATAGTTTACTTGGAAACTTAACCAAGTTGTAACAGGTCAAATATATGGAAAAAAAAACCAAAGGTTGAGATAATTCTACAAACTCTAACCGTGCAAGAGACAAGAGGTTTACATTTTAGAGGAAATATTATAAAAATTGGTTGGTATCCAAATTTAAGTTTCATTACAGAAAAAAGGAGGGGGGAATCCAAACACTACAAAGAGATCTACAATTTGGAGTGAAATATTATAATAATTTGTTAATATTATATGTAACTTTTGAGATCAATCTTAAATAATAAATTTTTTTTTCCGGACACTACAAAGAGAAGTTGGAGACTATATTAGTACTAAGGATTATGAAATTTTCTTTTTGTCTGGTCCTACAGCTGGCCATTTCAACAGTTCATTTCTCATCAGAGACATACCTACAAGACTCAGTTATTACAAGATCATTTCAAATTTTTTCCTATAAGTACTTGTCGAGAAGTTCATAAAATGGCTCCCAAGTTTTCTTTTCCAAGGGATGGAAATCAATTGACGATAGTGAAACATTCAACAAGAACCAATTATATGTTATGTGTGTATTAGCAGCTATGTAACTGCTGTAGGTAGTCAGAAATATAAATATTATAGATATATTTTGAAAGGGAAATGGAGGGCATTGGGTATTTTGTATGTTGGTTGGTTTGGGAGAGACTAGGCTCTATAATTCCTAGAGGTTTGTTAGTTTTATGCAGTTACTTTCCCGTGGCAGCAGTTTGTTAATGTAACCATCTCTGTTGGCAGAATAACCACAGAATGTATCATTAATAATACATCACGTACATTTATTATTATCCAATAATCTCCCAAATATCATAGAATTATCATTGGTATTTAATATTATCTGAACCAGTATCTAACACATTTTTACAAAATTAAAAAGTTAAGCAAATACAAGAATGAATACGCACCTATTCTGTCTATGGCCACTAAAGCCTCCTCCTCTTCAAATCCCATTTTCACGAGTCTCGTCAATGTCTCATCATTCCTAGAAACAAATTTTGGCAATTCCTGCAAAAAACAACAATCCAGTCCATTAGACTATAAACAACCCAAGTAGATGACACTAAAGATACAAAATAGCATGATGTTAATATGAATCAAATAGCAAACTCTGAAAAACAGAATATCTAAGCATAATGCATAGTGATTACTTCATCAGAAAAAAAATCATCTTCGGATAAATCCTCCCACGAACTGCCTGCACACTCGGATGAGGTGGGATCTAGTTCAGCTTGATGTTGCTGCTGAGGAGAACTTTCAAGAACCTGCAAATATAAAGATAAATAAATACTATAAAGACATGTAAATATGAAAATAGCATTGGCGAAAAACATGATCAGAAAGAAGTCTAAAAAGAGGTCAAAAAGAACCAAAGAGGTGAAATGGGAGAAGAAAGGAGCTAAAGATTTTTTGACTGATTTCTAACAGAATGAACCAAGAGTTCATTCTCGAACATGGTATCAGAGCGCCTATCGATTCGGAACACCCACAATTTATATCCACGTACCAAGCCCAATAGTGATGGGCATGAGGGGGTGTACTGGAAAAATTAAGTCACACGTAGAATAAAGATAATGCCTGACTAGAGTGGGTTTATAAAGAATGGAACCCCTCACCTTACATGTCGGTTTTGTAGCGATGAGTTAAGCCCAATATAAAAACTTGTTATGGTACCAGAGCCACTGGCTCACTCTCACTTTGAAGACCTATGCTCCAAGCTCACACTGGGTAATACTTCATCCAGTTGAGCTTGCAGACTGGTCTTGGCATACACTGCACTTAGAATATCCTCGCTTGTGGTGTGCACAGTAGCTTAGTCTAGGGATGACATATTGTATAGCTCCACCTTGTAACTAATTAAATGCTTTATCTGTGTAGTTTCTAGTTAGAACAGTTGAGAATCAGTTAGAGATAGCCTAACCTATTGAGGAGTCTATATAAAGAAACCTCAATCACTGAAATTAATTCAATCAATGAAACTTAAGAATCAAAGTTAGATCCTCTCTACAATTCTTAACTGAATGAACCAAGAGTTCATTCTCTAAAGTATGAAACAGAAAAGAAAGAAGATCTGATAGGGTCACTACCAGCCTAGACAAAGGGCTCCGTAAGAAGAGAAACAGAATTCTATGATGACTCCCTTGTCTCCTCATTATTCCTTATATAACTAACTTCCTTACCTCACTCTTCACGCACCTCATGCATCTTCTTACTCATTAGATGTCAGCCCAACACTCTTAACTGCATTTTCTGCGATACACTCCATATCTTGGGACTAGCCATATTCTTCTTAAGTGTGGTCATCTGTTATGGGTCAGCAGGCCCATTTATATCACAAGGCCCAATGGTATGAACACTAAAGGTCATGTAAACATCCCTAATGCCCAATCGCAAGACAACAAAAATAACTTACAATAAGAATCAACTTTAATTCTAAATAACTAGAGCTTTAATATAACTTTCTTTCCTCATGTGGATGTTATTTCTTCAAAAATGTTCAATGAAAACATCAAAGTATTATAACAATAACTTGGTGTCCACTTCATGAGAGGGAAAAATCATAACAATTAAAGGGAACATGTTGAGATACATAACTTTTAAAAAATATGTATATTTTTCTAATTTCTTCCAAGTTTTAAGAATGAATTTATTGTTATTGCTTTTTTTTTTTGGTATCAATGAATTCCTTTTATTTCTATTTAATATCAAATTATTAAAAACTGCAAACTTTTTTTTGAACAAAAAATGCTACTAAAAAGAAGCAGTCTCGGTACAAATACAACTATTGAAGTTGCTGTTGTGACTGGCAAAGGCTTCAAGTTGAGGAATAAGTGCCTACTGTGAATGTAAAAGTTTAAGGAAATATCAACTTACTGAGTATGTGAGAATCTCATTAAGCAGTTTCTCTTCATTTTCCTCACCTGGATTTCATCAGAGCAGTATTAATTGAGAGTTATAGGAATCAAAATCTAGTGTTCTATACTTAAATAGAGTAAAGCAGTGCTTTTACCATGTTCCTGAATTACTTTTGAAACAACTTCACCAGGAAATCCCATACTGATGAAGTGGTCAAACACCTTGGTGTTAGTGGTCTAACTACTTATAACCTTGATCTTACTAACTTTTCTCCAATCTCTTCCTTTCTAAACTCATCCAGCCATAGATGGTGATGGTGAAGGTAATTAGCTGACGGTGAAACAACACCAGTTCCAGCCAAATCAAGCCTACAAAGAAAAATGAAAATTGAAATAAAAACATAATTAATAAAATTGCTAACAGAAACACTACACTAAGATCTAAATTTATATGTATTCAACTCAATCCTCAATCTTCAAATACAACATTAAAATAAAAAAGACAAACAAATGACAATCACTCACAGTAATTGATAATTAAGTAGACAAAATTAATAAAAGAGAACTCAATCCCAAACAAAGAAAGAAATGAACCAAAAGAATAAGAGAACTCATACAGAATTAATAAAATTCAATCCCAAATTCTCACGAATATTATTAATTCCAGCACAATATTAAGGTCAAAAAACACAAATTGGAACAAATTTTTAGAGAGATACTCACGACAGCAGTGGCATCTTCAAGAAGAAAGTAATAGTCCATTCACCTCTTTCCTAAATAAGCACACAATTGAAAAACAGAGTCAACATTCATTGAGTCAAATTATCGAACACCTCATAAGCAACACAATAATACCTTCTGAGAAAGAGAAAAAAAACACAAAGAATAAGAGAGACTCACATAATTATGGTTGAGAAGAGAGAGACACCGAGGGAAACAAAAGCCAGAGTTTATGGTTGGATCTCTTGTACCCATTCTCTTCGCAACTCAAGGATTCAGAACAGATTCAAAACCTGATTTTTATGAATCCATAGACTTCTTCATGGAATTCCGAAATCTAGATATGTTACGCTCTCTTTGTCGTCGTTGACGTTCGAGTTCATGTCGCTGATTTTCGATTTAGTGAACAAAATTACTCGAGCTCTTATTTGGGGATTTAAGTTTGTGAGGCGAGGTGAGTTGGAGTGATCGCGAGATTCAGGGATTAAGGATTTGCGACTGTGAGTTGGATTTACAATGTGCAGAACCGTAACTTTTGCAGCAATATGCCAGGGACTTATGTCCATTTCTGAGGGGTTAAACCCCCATCACGCAGGCTACAATTCAGAAAAATTTTAACCCTAACCTAATTCGAACAAATCTAAAAAAAATTAACAACAAACTAATTCAAATTAAACAAGTAAGCAATCAGATTACGATTAATAAAGCTTTGATCAGAGTGACTTAGGAATAATAAGAAAGTTAATCGATTAATTGAAGAAATAACCTTCTTCTCAACGACGTTAGAGTGAAGAGCGGAAGGAATCTGCTGAGGTTGAAGACCTTCGCGTCTCTTTTTGAGCAACTCTCTTCACGACGATTCTTACGGATCTCAACCATGGTGTCTTCACGGCGACGGCGGCCTCTTCGGCATCGACGGCGACCTTGTATCGATTGCGACAGACCTCGGTCCTTGAGTTTGCGTGTGGACGATACGACATCGTTTAGGAGGAAGTGATCGACGGAGAAAAGAAAGAGGCAGTGGAGACTATACTGCTCTATTGGATGTTGATTTGATTGATGAATGAATGAAACTAACGGTAGGGTTTGTGTTTTGTACTAGTAGATAATAATAATAATAATAAAATAAAAATTTAGATTCTTTTTTGCAACTGATAATTCGGTGGCTAAAAAATTTTGTGACCGATTTAGTGACCAGCTTCATTTTGGTTGATTGTTTAAAATAATCGGTTGTTATATCGGTCTCTACTGCGACTAATTTATTTTGGTCTCTGAATCGGTCTCTAAACGACAGTTTTCTAGTAGTGTCAGCTGGAACATGTAGCTACTGAAGAACAAGTTGCAAACATTTTCACAAAGGCCTTGGATGCTAAATAGTTTGAAAACTTAAGGAGCAAGTTAGGTGTGTGTTTGTATGAAGAGTTATAGCAATTACTGCAAACTGGATGTGAGGAAGATAGAGTACCTGCCAGTTGTGCCTGTGCTAAGTGTGATCCTGAACCTGAGTCTGAGTCTGATATGTTTTCAAGGATCTGTGTTACTTATTTTGATTTTAATCCCTATATGACGTCTATTGTTTGTCATAATTTTGTGGCTAAAAAGGGGGAGAAAATCTTATTGTTTATGCTCAGACAAGAGTTGTTCAGAATGTGTGTCATTATTCAGAAGCTAACTAGTTTTGTTCAGAAGCTAAGAGTTCAGAACTTTGCAGCAACAAGATATGTCCAGATATGATCAAGGGGGAATTTGTGTCTCAGGGGGAGATTATGGTATTAAAATCCTCAGTGTTGAGAACAATTGTACTCTGATATTGTACTCTGATACCAGATTTTGCTCCTGAAGTGTTTTGCTCC